>JAJOOH010002373.1:0-31574 GCA_029582605.1 Solanum gracilifrons
AGACAGCATATTTAAGTAAGGAAATCTGACCCTCAGCATTCTTCCAGATAGAGCCACAAATAGCTCTGAGAGGAAAGTGACCCTAAGTTCCAGCATAATAAACAAAGATATGTTTGGTCAAATTTTTGAAAATGATGGTACCAATATACATTGGTCCATGTATTAAAAAGGAAATTCAAGAAGCAATAAAAAGTTAAGTAATACAAATGGAAAAAAAATAAGATAATAAAATATCAAAACCTACAAACAGGGGGATGTAAACAAGTGCGTGTCTAGCAATTCCAGATATTTTGCTTATTCCCCAATTTCGAATCTAGAAATGTTTCCAGTCGGATATAGAAAGAAGAGAGAAACAATATGGTCAGGAGAAAGAAGTGAGAAAAGGTACCTGGCTGGCATGTTTATAAACAGACATCAAAAAGTAAAAAGCTGCTTCGTTGGGAATATAGAAACCCTCATGATCTAGGTTTTCCATAATAGTTACCCAGTTCAATTCAGGAGCCTGCAGCAGCAGAGTTGGTAAAATTCTTTGTTATCATCAAGAAATAAATGTACAAGGTAATGGAACTCACAAGTTGATGTATGGTTGCCACAAAGATCAGCAAGTAATTTTGAGTGTACACTTTTGTCATCATCTGATTGTGTACGGACAATCACACCAACTATCCTAGCAATGGTCACTTCATCCAGTGGCAAAAATAAGGATAAAAATTCGTGGCATTGTGAGATATTGTCCTGCATATCTGTTATGGTTATTTCCTTCCCCGTTTCTGCTAAAAGAGAGTCAACATCATTTTCACCACCATCGTTTACAAATCAATGAAAAAACAAACAAGGATTAGAACAATAGACAAGAGAGGTTCAAGTTGTAGAATCAGAATCAGTATGTTAGAAACCTTTATGGCACTCTGTTCACGAAATAATTAGAAGAAAATTATTTCCAGGTTTGAAACGAAAAGGTTAAAGGCTTAAAAATGTGTGCTAACTTTGGAAATTTTATCAAATAGATTTGTGGAGTCACCACCTTACATTTTTTTGTTATGTGGTGTGGGCCAACTTACTCGCACCGTCTAATTCATGGCTACCTGCTAACTCCCATCTCCACATGTATTAGATAATTTTATTTATCAAAACTTAGACCATATGAAAAGAAATTAGCCAGGGTTCCGTTACAATTCTTAATAGACTTTATTGATCACTAAGATACGCCTTGATTTGAAATTTCAAAAAAGTTTTCATAAATTTTGAAAGGAAAAGAAAAGAACTCACGTGAGAGATCTTTCTGACGATGAATCTTCAACCTCCTCGTCTGTCTTGATCAAGATAATGACTAAACACTAGTAGCATTCTAATCCACTTGGGACTCATTAATTATCGCCACACCCAAAAATGCGGCAATTAGCAACTTGATTTTGTTTCGAATTCAAACTATTTCGGGACACAAATCTCTCATAAATCTTTTTCTTTAATTATTACACTTACGTATTAAAAATGAATTTAACATGACATAGAGTTTAATAAAATAAAAAAGATATAAAATCACCACTGAAATTGTTCAGAAAGACATCTTAACTTACTTACTGTCCTATTACCCCAATAAACAATTTTGAACTTGATATTATTATATCATTTTTCGATTTGCCCAGATTTTTTAAAAAAGCAAGTGTGTTCACACACGAATCATTACATAACACATGTCAATTAAATTAAAAATATTTTTTTTTCATTTTAACTTGTTTCTTTATCTTTATTTTTTCTTTATTTCTCTCTCTCTTATTTTTTGACTTATTTTAATTTTGATTTCATCTTAAATTTCGCTTCATCTTACGCCCCTCACTTTCAAGTAAAATTTCGCTTCATCTTACACCCCTCACTTTCTAAATTTCGCTTCATCTTACACCCCTAACTTTCAAGTACATTCTATTTTTCATGTCTCGCTGCTTCGTCCTGCTCGTGGTTGTTCTGATATTGCTTCTCCTCCACCCTTACCACTGTCGGGTGAATTGGAATTTATGGTGGAACCTGAAAAAGTTTTATCGCATCGTTGGGTGAAAGAGTCAGAACTTACTCAATGGCGTCGCCGTCCTGTTGAAGGGGCCAGTTGGGAAGACTATGACTTGCTTGCTGTTCAATTTCCTCTGTTCTGCCTTGAGGACAAGGCATCTTTTCGGGGGGGGGGGGTGCACTGATACCAACCCACCTCTCAAGACGTATTTAGAAGAAAATATCGACAAAAGAATAAAAAGTTGAATTCTGGACAAACAACTGCTATAGCAGTTGTCTAGAAGTTATTATTCCTAGTTTATAGTTTATAGTTTATAGTGTCAGTCTTATCCTTTTATGTTCTCTATATATATGTAATCAGGATTAGTTATTAGTATTATGTAATTAAGAATCAAAACTAGTATTTTCTGGAGTCTTGTCCTCTCCATACAGATAACTTTATCTGTATAGTTGTGTTTAAGATACTTGCACAAACTATTTTCAGTAAATTTACTGGCTTTGTTCTATTTTGTCGGTTCTCTACTTTTGGTTACTATCAAGCTCTTTCGCCCTTGACAGGTCTGTCTCGGTAGTTACAGCTTCAGAGCTTCTGATGCTGGAGAAGCCATAGCTTTACTTCCATCCACTGGTTCCTCGATCACAGGTGCAACATTATCGGCAGTTACTGGTTCAGCAGCCACTGGTTCGTTCCCTTGCATCTCAGAGTTCTCCTCCACATGCCGCTGCTCAACCACCACATTATGCTCTTTTCCTTCATTATCAGGTTCAGAGACGACAACATCATCACGAGCTGGCAATTCCTCACCTTACACTTCCTTATTTTCCTCCTCAATTTTCTGCTTATCTTGAATATGGTACTCCCATCATTGGTACCAGTGGATAGTTGAGGTTCCACCGATTGTTCTATTGGTTTTCCTGAATCAAGGATTTCAATAACTCTGTTAACTGCATTTTGCATTTTTTCCTGCAGAACCTCAATTGTTTCTGATTTCATTGCTGGAAAGGCCTGAAATCGCCAAGCGGCTTCACAACTTGCGGATTTCCTCCTGCTCTTTACAATTGGATCCATATCATGCGCTCCCTATTCTTCATGTCACCAGGTGGTAAGCACACAACTGGATAAGGACAATTCTTGAACCCAAAAGGAACCAATGACAGTTCTTGAACCCAAAAGGAACTAAATATGAGGTGTGGAGTGGGGGCAGGTTAAAATGAGGTGTGTTGGAGGATGGGGAGAATACGATGAATATAAAATATCATTTGTGAAACTTGTTTTCCCTAATTTCAGTAGATAAGTCATTTTCCTCATTTTCACATACTTGTTTTTAAAAAAATAATATTTTTTCAATTTTTTTTAATCAATCGAACACATAATATCTAGTCAAAGTGCATAACATGAATTAAAACGAAAAAAGTGATATTATACTAATTTTATGAGAAGAGTACAAATAGTTTAGACATGGGTTTTAATGGAGGAACTATAACCAGTTTGATCATCATAATACTTGAACCACAACATAACTCCTCCATACTTGGCTGAACTCTTTATAGTTGGAAGTACTTGAGAAGTTAAATCACCAACTGGAATAAATCCACTTCCAGCTGCATCAGGAGCAGCAGGCAATCCAAGAAATATTTTCTTTGCAGGAATTGATGAAGTCCACTGTTTCCATGAATCTTGAAAACTAGTCACATTTTCTTGATTGTACTGACATGGTGGATTGTTATAAAATTGTACCCAAACATAGTAAAAAAAACCTGTTTTCAAGGCTCCTCCAACACAAGCATCAGGAAATGGACACTGTGGGGCTGCAGTTAAGTACACTTTCTTGCTTCCTCTGTTGCTATTATATCTTGCAAGATCACCCCAATATGGTCCTTCACCACTCTCTAGATCAAAGTCGATTCCATCCAAAATCGCGTCTCCTAGAGGGCGAGAGGTCGATTTTCCACCTAAAAAGTTGTTCCATAGATATGCAGCAACTTGATAAGCATCATCAGGGGAGGCAATTGAGTATGCTCCTTCTCCTCCCCCGATCGATAACATGACTTTGATTCCTTTAGATTGACAAGATTTTATATCAGAACTCACGTGAAAGCATCCATTTGGAGTGTATGGATCACAATGGTCTGCTAGATTGAGCATCGCGTTTCTACCATTTCAAAACGCTGAAAGAAATGTGCTATGTTCA
Organism: Solanum gracilifrons; assembly: GCA_029582605.1. Taxonomy (NCBI): domain Eukaryota; kingdom Viridiplantae; phylum Streptophyta; class Magnoliopsida; order Solanales; family Solanaceae; genus Solanum; species Solanum gracilifrons. Next base: position 4,197 of record JAJOOH010002373.1, read on the forward strand.
CGAAATCATAGTTCCCTGTAGCACAAGTCTCAGCGAGTGTCCCTTCATTGCCGTTTTGTCCCCAGTATATAGCAATTCCTCCTGCTTCAGACCTTGCCACTAGTGCTAAAATCAACAATATTGGAACATAATGAAGAAAAAATGAAGTCTTGATTGCCATTTTCTAATTGGATTTCAATGTTGTTCTTGTTGGAATAATGCAGCAAGTTACATTCTTTTTATAGGGAAAAATGAATGGCTGTGAAAAGTTGTCCTTTGTACTACTTGTAGACAAAATAGAAGCCCTGTCACTCTTTGTGCCTCTGCATAGCATAGCAGTTGTTAATTAAGTTCAATATTTGACTGCTAAACAATAGAAACTTTGAAAGCAGAAATAACCACATGCTGCCAAAGTTCTCAAAGAAAAATTAAGCCAAATCCTCAGATACTTGCAACGTGGCAATCAAGACTTACCGTAGATTTAAGCCACATCTCGAGTAACCAACGTAATTTCACTTAGCAGAAAGGTATAGAGAGTGGGTTTTCTTAAGTTACAACACATACAATTGCTGACGCTCAGCGTGTGACAGTTAGCTTACAAATCCATCCTTCTCATTCTCCTATATTGAATGAGTAAGGCTTGGGAGAGAATGTGATACAAAAATGAAAAAGAGAAATTTTCAAAATCAAAAAGAAAAGAAACACTAACAAGATACATGCTTGGCAACAATATCAGAAGGATGCATCTTACCCTATCATACTAAAAACCTATAGCATCCCTCTGAACAAAAATGAAAAAATGGTAGGGATTTCAAAAATATATATATATTGACCAAATTAGACTAGTGATAACTTTGGACAGACTACTTGTAGACTAGTGCTACCTTATAAGCCTTGCTGTTGCTGTTGTCGTTGTGGTTGTGTTTGAATTTTCCAAATCTTCAGGAGGAGGCTTGACATATTTTTTTGATGAGTTCGATTCTTAATCCTTTTGATTTTATCCTTACTCTGTTGCCTCCTTTTCTCTTTCTCTTTGTTTTTCAAATTTCTTTCTTTCTCATAGATACCTTGCCAGAAAACTTCACCAGTTGACGGCCACAACCACCTCCTTTTTGGACGGTCAGAATCCGCCTCCTCAGCCAGTTCCTCATCCATGCTCTTAAGAATGTTAAATTGGAACCATTTCATCCACATTTTGCCTTTACGGCTTTTTAGTTTATGTTGTTCCTCCATCAAGCCTGCCTGTGGATCCACATACATCATTCTTCTTGCACTATGGTATGCCCAAACATTTACAAGCATCTCAATGACTCTTGAATAACAATGTTTGTCCTGAAAACATGTCAGAAACATTTGATGGGATTAAGCTAAGTCCATAACATAGGGGGACTGTGTACCACAAGGGATAATTCCTCCTAATGTCAGTAAGACATGAATTTCAATATCTTTTAAAAACTACTTACAATTTTTTTTTTGAAAAATCGATTTATTTTGTCCTTATTCTCAAATCAGTCCCCCAACCGCCAAAAAAAAATATAAAGCTTGTTTATAAAAATGTTTTTAACTTCAATTTTTTTACACCAACCTCAACCCTATCCCCATCCCCCCAAAAAATATATATATATATTATAATTTATTTTTTTCACCCCGATCCATGACTCCCCCGCCCCCGGCCAGCCCCCCACCCCTCAAAATAATATTTGAGTTTGTTTTTAAAAAATATTTTCAACTTCAAAATTTAACTTTTTCATCCTTACCAGCCCCCCCACCCCCCAAAAAAAAACTTTTAAGTTTGTTTTTAAAAAATATTTTCAACTTCAAAATTTCATTTTTTTCACCCCTACTCCCCTGCCAGCCCCCTTACCACCCCCAACCCCACCCCCAAAAAAATTTAAGTTTGTTTTAAAAAAATATTTTCAATTTCAAAAATTATTTTCTATTCTAGTAAAAATAAAAGATATTTCTCAAAAATATTTTTCATTCATAAATCAAAGTATCAAACACAAAAAATCTTTTCTGTAAAATATTTTCTACTCGCTAACGAAACATGAGAAAACAAGTCAAAATTCTACTTGTTTTCGAGGAAAACATTTTCCTTCATACCAAACACACCCTTAGTTGTATCAATTTGCTTTTTTTTTTTTTAATGTCTTCTTACTTATTGATCTTCTATTATATTGTGCTTCCACATAAAAAAAATAGAAGTAATTGGAGAAATAGTATTAACTTTGTAATACAATCGGCTATAACTTTAATACGGTATTACCGAATACCGTACCAAACTGAAGTTTAATTTACCGTTTCCCAAGTTACCAAACTGAAATCTAAAAAATTGGTATTTGATATCTACTTTAAATTACCAATTACCAAATTACCAAATCCAAAATTTGAGAAACCCGAACTGTATACCGAATGCCTACTCCTAGAAAATAGAATATAAGTTTTTCATATCACATTTATGAACAAAATTGATCTGACAGTTTGTAGTGGTGGATGTTTGGTATTTGTGTTCAGGATTTTCAAATTCCGAGTTAAGTAATTCGGTTGATATATGACCTTCATAAATAACTCGGTATTCGAAAAATATCGAATACCAAATGGTACTAATATTTCATACCAACTGAGCTAAGATCGGTTAATGATAAGATTTGTGAAACTTTTATACATAACTACTATTATAGAAAAGCTATCATTTTTAAATTATTTTTTTGGTAAAACAAGAAAGAAAAAGCTATCATTTTAAATACTCATAAAGTATATGTTTCTAATAAGGTGTGCTTTGCAGTCATGATTCATATCAAAACTAATAACAATAAATTAACTTGCTGATTTTACATGTTAAGATATAGCAACAACAATATTCATAAAGACAATCAACCAACAGTAGACATTCAGGAAACATCATTTAGAATGAACAATAAAAATTACATTTTTCTTGCTGAGTTTTCGATATTTAATCGACTGAAACAGGTTGCATATTCTCAGCTTCTTTCCTCAGATCTTGATACAACACAGATGATAAGTATCGCTCTCCAAAACTTGCATGTACAGTCTGTAATCGAAAACCAACAAGTTACATTTATATAACTAGAAATGAAAAAGTAACGATGATCGTTGGTCTATTGCATGATGAATTTATGACATATATTCATACCACTATGAGTTTGCCTTTGTTTTCTGGTTTTTGAGCAAGCCTAAGAGCTGCTACTGTATTAGCTCCTGATGATATCCCAACCTACACAATGAATAGAATGTAGTTTAGAGTGATCATCATGGCTTTGGACTATCAGGACACATACATGTTTGTTTCGAGGAGAAACAAAGATCAAGTTGGTATGGACTAATGCTTCATTTCTGTTTCTATAGTCGATGATCAGAGAAACTGCTTTACCGTTCTGTTTAAAGGAGCTACTTCTATTTGTACAGATAGAGTGGAGAGACGTATTTAATCCTTGTTTATCTATATGTTTCAAAATGAAAGATGCATTTATCTGAAACTTACCATGAGTCCTTCCTTCACTGCCAACTCCCTAGCCATGTTTACAGCCTCTTCGCTAGAAACCTACAACTCAACAAGTACAGATAATGAGTACAATTACCAAAATGACTAATTATAGCTCTTATTTCATTAGAACAGAACTTAGTAGTCACATAATTCTGTTGTTATTTTTCAATTTGAAGGGAAATGAGATAAACAAAGAACTTAACATACCATTAGTACTTCCTCCATTAGATCCATATCAAGGATATCTGGCTTGAATCCGACCCCATTTCCCGTTATATGATGAGGACCTGGTTTTCCACCATTCAGTATATTGCTTTCAGTTGGCTCGAGTCCATATATCTAGCAAAAGAGGAGAAAATATAAGCACGTTGTTAACTATTTTGGGGACGACATAGGATTATCTTGGACGTTTACTGATTCTGTCTCGAGGAACACAAGAGTATATATTTACCTTGACATTAGGATTTTTGGATTTAAGATATTGTCCAACACCAGTAACAGTGCCTCCACTTCCTATTCCCATGACAAATATGTCAACATTACCTAGAGTTTCTTCCCATATTTCAGGGCCAGTTGTGTCAAAATGAACCTGTTTTTCGATATGAAACAATTGAGAATTCTGTAGTAAAACAGAGAATATATATGAATTAAGTTAAGTTTCTTAAAATTACCTGAGTGTTTGCGGGGTTGGAAAATTGTTGAAGCATGAAAGCATTAGGTGTAGATTCCAAAAGCTCATAAGCCTTCTTAACAGTGCCTCCCATTCCTTTGGTTGGATCGGTGAGGATTAAATCGGCTCCAAATGCTCTCATTGTCACTCTCCTCTCCATGCTCGTGTACGATGGCATAGTCAAAACCATTTTGTAGCCTTTCATTGCTGCCATAAATGCCATACTAATCCCCATATTTCCTGATGTTGGCTCAATCAACGTCGTCTAATTATAATCAACAAGCATGTCAGAGACAACATATTCTTGCACAAACACACAAACTTGGCCTCAACTGGCAAGTAAGCACTCCAGCTAACTTTGACAGTGCACGTCTAGACACCTCAATTTACAACTAAAGGAGTTAATAAGTTCTTCCACTAGTAAAAGACACGAATGGCGTTAACTTACCTTTTCAGGTGATATTAAGCCTTTCTTTTCTGCATCATTGATCATTGCCAATGCTGGTCTGGTGCAAAATAAACAAGATAATTTTGATTCTTTAATGCATAGAACTGGAAGCAAATACACATAAGAATACAATTTTTGTACCTGTCTTTGATGCTAGAAGTAGGCTGAAACATCTCTTGTTTCACAGCTATATATGCTCCACATCCTTCTGTCACTTTTTTAAGATAAACCATTGGTGTTTTCCCAATTAACTGAAATTTGAGATTTTAACATGTCAAATTACATAATATGACAGTTGTGAAGTTGTTTTTAACTTTCTAATTGGATACAAATAATAGTTTGGTATGCACACCCTTCATCGAAAGATTATACCTCATATATAGGTCAAAAACTACGTTTTATACATAATTACTAAATATTGAACACCCTTGAAGAAATTTCTGATTTCGCCATTGACAATATCCTAATAGAAAGAGACACAAATGACACAGCCAGAACCCGATTTCAAGATATAACTCTTGTAATTTATTTTTTACATAAACATAAACACTTCTATAACATCCATAAGAGAGATCTAATAAATATAAAAAAAAACAGATAAAAATAATAGTAGTAAAAATTGGACTAACTTGAGAAACTTCAGACTTGATGTTAGTATGAGGAAGTTGTGTAGAGAACAATCTGTTGCTAGCTGCTCTCATCAAATCAACAGTATTTCCTAATGATCTTTTCTTCAAGAATCTGCTTAAAGTTGCCATTGATGAATTCTCAAAATTATTGCACTTTAAAATTTACACAAAAAAAAGGTACTCTCTATGCAATTGAGCTTTTTTTTTTGTGTACCTCACAGTGGAAAAGAAAGATAGGACACACTTTTTTATAACCAAAAAAGTTTTGGATTATTCAACCGGACTTCTTTGCTGTATTTTTTTGTTTGGACTATTCAACATGAAAGTTAGCAACAAAAATTGCCAACTTGTAAAACAATATGTTTGTTTCCGAGATTTAAATTTAACGGATTTAACTTTTTTATACAGGATTATATATATATATATATATATATATCATGTAAAATAATATTGGGTTCAACTCAAATCATCAAGTTTATGATGTTGCATCTAATCCCTAGTCATATTGTTTCTCTTGTACTACTCCTCTGTTTAAAAAGAATAACGAATTTTTACATTCTTTTGTCGATTTTGAGTATCATATTCATTATATTTTTTGTATTAGATAAACTTTGCATATGACCATCAATTTTTCATAGCGTTTATCTAAAATGATATTTAAAATTAATTGAATTTGGTACTCTACCAAAAACTTGAAAAAATTAGGATTTATGAGTGATTAATCAAAGTTAATTAATACGTTTTAGATGTGGGAGCCGAGATGGCTAATTGTAATCAATCAGTGCATGCACCTCTGGTTCATATGATTTTCTTACCTACTTCCCTAATTACTTATCCAATTTTATTATTTTTTTCCGTCTATTTTGACAAAATCAAGAAATAACAATTTTCTTTTACCTATCATATTCTCAATTAATTATTTTGAAAAAGGTAGAATTTTTTAAAAATCTTAAATTTTTAATTTATTCACTTCATAATTAATAGGAATAAAATGATAAATTCATTATGTCAATCATTGTTTTCTTAATATGTGTGTCATTTCAAAAGTCGACAAGTAATTAAGGGACATAGGGAGTATTAAATAGTCGGAAGAGAACTGAGTTTAATTTATTGCTAAAATTGTTTTCGTAAAAATACGAAGAGTGAAATTATGTATTTCCTTCTCTAGGGATAAGATTTGTGTGCATTTTTTTTTAATTCTACTTTATAAGAGTATATTGAATATGTAATTATTATTATTATATAAGAATTTGAGCCTTATATTTGTCCATGTTGTATCCTAATGCATAATTCATTTTAATTTTATTGATTTGTCACAATCGGGTTCCGCAGGCCAGGTGATGTGTAAATCATAATGTCAATTTTAATATTTTTCATTGAAAAAAATGTCTGTATTTAGGCAAGAAAAAACAAAAAAAAAAGAAAAAGAAAGGTCATTTATTCTACACCATTAATTGAAGATTGGACCAATATGGATGTATTTGCCCACAAAATTTGTAACGAAAGTCAAGTTATTTATACATAAAAATAGTTTTTTTAAAATAAAAATATGAAATTTAAAAATTATTTAATTTATCAAACTTGTAAGTGAATTTTTTTCTAACTCCCGCCCTGATTATATCAGTGTCAAGCTTAAACGTGTAAAATAGAAATGTTGTCCAAATGTCAATTTAATGAGATTCTAAGTACTTGGTACATATATTTTCTTAGTCCAATAGATATTATTTATCCACTTTTTTCTTTACGCATTTCTTAAGAAATTATAAATTTTTAAAAATATTTTTACTAATTTACGCTTTAACTTTTTTAAGATACTCTATATTTATGTGTCTTATCCATTAATATCAAGATTAACAATGGAGAAATTTTATAATATCTATATATATTTTTTAAAAAAGGTAACGGGAAAATGGAAAAAATAAATGAATTCTATCTTGATTTCGTTCCTTGACAAGTAATTTGAATAAATATTTTTAGTAATATGGACAAATAATATAAAACAAAAGGAATAATATTATTAGTAGCACATGAAAAATATAATCACAACATTATTAATTGATGGCAGATTAAAAGAATCCCATGTGATGCACTGAATCGAAATCCCTAAAAAGGAACAACCACTGTAGCAGACGGTCGTCCATACCAATGCATTTGTCTTCAATATAATCATCTCAATGTTGCACATACATTACTGTCCTTTCATTAAAAAATAATAATTTTAAAATACTAATCATAATTAAAGTTAATGGTGAAAGATTCAAAATTTACATGTAGTGAATTATGAAATATACATCTAATTCTATTTGTACATATTTTTTGCACATATATAAAGATGTTTGATAATAAAATACTGCCAACTTGAACTTATTTGTGAATTTGCTATTGAGAAAAATAGATGGTCAACCTGTAATGTCCGATAATGATGTTGAAATGGTGAATCTAATAATACTATAGTATTGATATGCAACTTTGAATTTAATGATCGGCTTATTAACCTTTCGGAATAGAGATTCATGTTTGCAACAATAACATTAATAATATGTGTTTGGCCTCTTTTTTTCTCAATGAAATTATAGTTGCTGAAAATATTGAGTATTAGATTAATTTCAATAGAGATGGTTTGTTTGTGTATATGACAGTATGAGAGTATTGGGCTTGGCCTGGTTGGAGGCACCTAGCCCAACCCATCTCAATTTAAGCAAACTAAGACAAAGTACATGGAGTGTAATTTTAGTGGCATGACACATGAGATGAGGAAGTAGAAGTGAAGATCGATACACTAGTTGTTATACTCGAGAGAAAAAGTTTCAAGTATTTTATGCGGTCTATAATAATTAAGGAGACACAACGAATGATGTTGATATTATACGTCGTATCGTATTGATACATGATGGGTGAAACGCATGGAGGCTCGTCTCTCGGGTACTGTGCATAAGAATAATATGTAACCAAGGTTTAAATGTAAGTTTTACAAGGTTGTGTGTATATTAACCACTATTGTATAGGGTAGGCTAATAAAAAATGTCCATGTTCAAAAGATGAAGGTAATATGAATGTGGAATGCTATGTGCTAGTGAGGCAACGTGAGAGATTAGTTGTAGCAAGCGTTATGGGAGGTAGGGATAGATCGAAAAAAGAATTGAGGAGAGATGATTAGACAAAATATGACATAATTTTAGCTCAATGAGAACATGACCTTAGATATAAAAGTTGAGAATCAATATAGAATTGATTAGTAAGTTATTGAGTATTGTCATATTTCTAGTATTACAATTTAAGTTTCGCATAATTTTGTTTTTTCTAATGTATAATATATATTATTGCGCCACATATATTTTGTACGCTGCTATTTTATTCTCTCTTTTCGTTATACTCTCTCTATTTCAAAATAAATGAATTGTTGAGACAATGCATATTAATTAAGAAAAAAAGTTCAGGACATAAAATAAATACCACTTTCCACTTTTACCCTTTTATTCTCAAACAATTCTAAATAATTCAAAGTAAAATCATAAATATGAGCAATTAATTCTCTTGAATTTATCACCTAGAAAATATAAATAAGGGGCAAAAATGGAAAAAGTTTGTAACATTTTTCTTGAACTTCGAACAATTTACTTATTTTGAATTATGAAAAAAAAATTAACAATTCACTTATTTCTTTTAGTCAAAGTACGATTTTCTCTGTATAAATAAATAAAAGTAAAAATTTACGTAGAGCAGTGCATTCCAAACCTATAAATACACATGCAGATGATCATCTAAACAAAATTAAACATCACTAGCAACAATGTTAAATCAATTGCGTAGATTTTCTTACACAATCTGCTTCTTCTTGCTCTTGATTGCCACCGGAACCCTAAGATTTCACCGTTTCGCGGAAGGCCTACAACGGAGGATCCACGTTTCCGACGATCTTAACGACGTCGTAGACAATGAGGAGGGTGAAGAATTGAAACCCGCAAACTCCGAATCCGCCCCGCCCCCAAATGATGTCGAAAAAATGAGTCCATCAGATATCCAATCTGAAATGATGAGGCGGGTTCTAGGACCCGTTTTCGGATTCGTTAAGCTCCGACTCGGTACTCGTCGGACTCCGGTCGGTATCTCTATTTACCTTTGAATGCTTTGTTTTCATTGATAATTTAATTACTGATTTGTTAATTAATCAGCTGGTAAGTTAATTTCTTTGCTGAAATTGAATATGATAGATCTATGTCAATGTAATGTCAAATCTTATTGCAGCAAGAGCTAACTATCGAGACTTTAGACTATCTGGTGTTTAAACAATACCCGGTCGCTTTTTACTATGGTTAGAAACTTGTATGGTAGTGTAGATATAAATGTGAGATTTCGAGAATCATCAATTCTAGACTGCCTTGAGATTACATTAATTTTTTTAAAATTTCGTATTGGGACGAAAGAGGTCATAATAGAGTGGAATGGATATACTGAAATCATATATGCGCAACAAATCTGGGATTAAACCATAGTGATTGATTAATTGATGTTTGTGAGGTAAAGGGAAGGATTTGTTAAGGATCAAAACTTGCATCTAGAAGGTGTGGGAGCTTTACAAATGAGCTGCCAACTACACAAACTTGTCTCACTAACTGAAAAAGATTACTCAACTTTTTAGTTATAGGTATCAATGTTAATTTTCTTGTTTGGCTATTGTTGTTGGATGCAAGGTAATAGAACCTTATTGGTTTAGATTATAATGATTTTCATTTTTTCAGGAGATGGTTACTCATGTTGCCAAGCGGTGGGTCAATCTAGCAAGATCTGAAGGAATGGAGACAAAGTTCATAGGTGTTGATTGGACCACGATAATGTTCACCATGGAAAAAGGTCGAGACACAACAGAGGTTTGCTTTACTTTCCCAAATCAGATGTCTTCTAATTCTGTAACTGCTGATATTGCTTTTGGATGCTTTTAGCAAAGAGCTTGTTCAAAAGGTTGAAACAATTAGGGAGTTTGGTAGAAAGTTGGTCTGTTTTTCCATATTAACTACTTGAGAATATGATCGAAGAGAATCAATCTTAACACACACCACAAATGAAGAGCAGATTAATTATCACTTGAAGGAACTCTATGGGAAGACTTTCGAGAATTTGGAAAAGGGAAATGAAAAGGAACTCTATGGGAAGACTTTCGAGAATTTGGAAAAGGGAAATGAAAAGTGAAGCTTCAAAGAAACACAACTATAACACTTTCCCTTTGTTACACCTGTTTTATGTCAACCCTGAACTCTCTGTAAATATTAGTTCTTTCTCCTCGAACACTTGGTAAGTAAGCCCACGAACCCGAAGGTGGTGTAGCAGGGGAGGGTTAGGGTGAAAACATCAATTAGTCCTTTAGAAAAATACCTCCAGCGGTACTACATTACTCCATTTTTAGATATAATGTCGAGCAACTTGAGGTTAATTCTGCATTTGTCAATTTCATTGTGTGCTGCCAACAAAACCATATTCCTTTTATTCAAAGGAGGTATTCTCAAATGCAAAATGTTAAATGTGGTTACTTATGCTAAGGGAATTTCAATCCGACAATATTTTGGTGTTGTTATTATGCTCATCCAGGAAAGTAGAATGAATTACAGGAAGCATTCTCTCATCGTTTGGATATTAACATTAATGTAACTTTGCTAATTATAGTTGGACAATCATCAATTAGTGCCGTATAACTAGTTGCTAGTCATGGCTTCCTTCTTTTGGTATAAAATTTTTTTACTCGACTCTCATTTTTTCTTAATGTGGCACATGCAAATTCCAATTTACAATCAGTTTGCTTTAAATTTTACCCCTGCAACTGCTTTTACTGCATGTTTTGAGCTGGTTTAACTCAGATTCTGAATGCTCGAGGGTTTGAGATTTTGTTAGTCAATTTCGCAGTTGAAAAAGTTTTTGCTGGAACAAGAAGAAGCATATGAGATTAACATAGGGGACCAACTATTTCGAAGACCAGGGGACCCTCCTTTTGATGAAGTATTCAAGATTGAGGAAGAGAAGAGCAGACACTCTGAGCTGTAATGGCTAGAAACAAACCTTTCTTTTCTCCTCTACTTCTTTCTTGATTTGCAGGAATTTGTACTCTGGTTCATTCTTCCGTGCAGCTCATTCAACGATCCTCCAACAGCATCTATTACGAGACAGGTTACTGGACATGGCGGACATCTTACCTCACTCTTTTTCTCCTGAGTTTTCTGGTTACCATCTTGTTTCCCTTCTTGTTACCCAACATATCATTCATGATATTTTTTGTAACTTATAACTCTGTTTGGCTATTAAGTTACACATGTAGATTCAATAAATTAGTTGCAGTAGGATGCTAACATTTCAATATTGAACATCTTATAACAGGAAATATGAGTTAATATCTCAAAAGGTCACGAACCATGTGTTGTGATCATCTGCAATACATTCTTAAAATAGTTTCTTCTTATATTATTAAGTTTTGGTAAGTAGAATTATTTGATATGTTGTATCGGTGAACAATAATACAATGATTTCATTGAAGGGTCAAGATGTATGTAAATTTGCATGAACACCATTATTATATAAGTTATAAAAAGAACCATATTCTGCCTATTAATTATGTCTTGGTATTCTCCTTTTAATAATGATTAATGATGAGAAAGAAATAATATATCAATAAACTATACTCAACAATTATAGACATCATGTGCGTCGTGTCTAACATCTCCTCCACTCCTTAGATTGTTGTAAATGTGTGGAGATTTAACTAGGTAAAATAGTAATACAATCTACATGTAATAAGTTAGCTTGTTTTGATAATTTATCAGTAATCACTAGTATTAATAGTGATTATGTAATGATAAATATGTAATTATATAAGTATCTTTTTTTGTAAAAAAATAAATAATTTCCACTTATACTTCAGCCGCAATATATTTATCTGTATTCATTAACATAAAAAACATTTTTTTCCGAAATTTCATCAGTGTTAGTATAAATTTGACGTATCTAATTCATGAATCACATGAAATTTTTTAGAATTATGTATGTTAATGTATTTGGACAAATGTGAATAACATTAACGAAAATTTCATTTAACAAAAGGCAAAAATTAAGATAAAAATAATACTTCACTAATAACCTTTTTCCCAAAATACAAAACGCACGTCAACCACTTCTCCACTCGTACAAGCAAACCGCTAAAAACCGGGAATACTTGAACCGGGCCCACAGAATTTGACCCAACGGCGCCGTTTTGGTAAAGAGTAAAACCGCTATCCTCACTTCATGAGCAAGTCATTTACACTGCAGCTTTACCGGTTTTGCCGGTTGTCTTTATCTCATTCACCAAAAAGATCTTAACTATATATAAACCATTCTCTCTCTCCGCTCATTTTTCGACCCAGTTTCCAATCATTCTCGCCGGAGCTCCGACGTTATCTTCACCGATCACGTATCTCTCACCGCTTATAGGTTTTGTAAGTATTCGGAAATTCAGCTCTGGTTTTAGTTTTTTAGTTTAGCGATTTTTTCTCCACTGATTTGTTGATCGGATTATTTGATTGTTGGATTGTTTTGAGTTCAATCTGTTAATCTGATTTAGCTTTGTTCGGTAAATTAATAGTGCAGTGGATTCGGTCTTCGGATCTGTGTTATGTACTTCTGCTGAATGCTTGTTTGTTACGTAACTTCTTCTCTGTCTATACGATTCTGTACACGTTGCTGTTTCTCCTATTAATGGTTTTATCTCTGTTGTGTAAATTACATTGATTTTACTCGAAATTGGAACTTTTTAGGGTTTGGAATAGTGTTGTTCAAAAGTAACTGATCCGTAGATTGAAAAATATTGGCAGATGAATTTGGTAGTGAAAAATTGTATACTGCTGAATGGATTCAAAGTTCACAGTTCACAAAAATTAGCACAAACACACGCAGAGAGAGGACCATAAGTTTTCTTCAAGTTTGTCCAGATTATGTTAGCAGTTTGCATGTTTTGAAAAGTACAAGAGATGGTTCCATTGGAATAAATGTGACTTTAGAGGTATTGAGCAACTTCCATGTGTAATTGCCTTGAAATCTTGTGGTTTTATGTCCTCAATGTCACAAGTAGCATGTTCTAAGACTTCTAAGTTCGACGATTCTATAAAGAATTACTTGATGTCATACTTGCTAATTTCGTGCATTTTTGGTACCAGAAGTTTGCAGAAATGTATTAGAGTTCAATAAACTTATCATATGCGTCCTCATAATTTCTTACTGATTTTCTTCGGAATAAATTTGACATTTTGTTATTCAGAAGGCATGATGCCTTTTAAGCAGTTGACCTCTGATTTCCTGTGTTTTCTCTTTTTAAATCTCTTCAGTTTCAATTTCTAAAAGATGGCAAGTAATGAGGAAGGTGAAGAAACTGCTCCTCGTGGAAATGAGTGGGAAGTTGTATCACTCACACAATCAGCATATGCTGCTGCCCCTGGTCCAAAGCAGGTTGACTCGAATGATGATAATGGCAGTAGCGCAGAGTATGTAGCTGAAACTTCCCAGGCAATGTTTATGTCTGGACACTTTGTCTTTCCACCTAGCCAACATGAGAATTTGCCATTGGAACCTGATGTAAATGAGATCAATAATGAACAGGAAGGTGAAGATGCTACTCCAGAACTTGTTGCTAATGAAGAGGGTAAATCAGATTTTTATGAAGGAAGTACAGAAACTAAAGGATCGAGCACACCAGAATTTCCTGGTATTCAATTTTTTGATGAAAAGGGTAACCAGTTATCTATTGGTGCAGAATTTGAAGAAGATGCAGCCCTGCAACGCTTTAGTTTGGTAGACAAAGAGCAGAGTATCTTTGGTGCTGCTAACTATAGTTCATACCAGAGTGAAGAACCCATAGGTTTCTCCGCAACAACAGAGGAAACCAACGCTCTTGAAGAATCAGTTGAACCCTCTCACCAGGGCTTAGAATCGGGAAGTTCGAATTTGCCAAAGACAAAAGATGAAGATGATTATGATGCCGCTAACCTTCCTTGTCAAGCATGGTGGAAAAGACGGGCTGCTTCCCTAGTTGCCCATGCGAAAGACACAAATGCATTATGGTCTATTTTCATTGCTGCTGCTGTTATGGGCCTTGTGATTATTGGTCAGAAGTGGCAGCAAGAAAGGTGGCAAGTATTGCAAATGAAGTGGCAGGCTGGAGTCCATAGTGAGGTGAGTTTTTGCTGTTTGTTAAAAAATAATTGAAAATGGTATCCCCATTGAGTTGAATAGTTCAACATTTTGTCCATCTGCAAATGAGTTTTTCTTTTTTAAGAAAGGAAAATGTGGAAAAAACTAGCTAGAGTCACTTTGTAATACTTGATCTACCAGTTAAAGTATTACAAAGTCGCTCTAGGTGGTCTTTTCTGCATTTTTTGTTGATGCAATACTTGCCAATTGGCTGACAATTAGAAAATCCAGGGAATTAACTAGCAAACAGGATATTCTGATTGAGATAACTAAAAGAAGAAACACAAGATTGACCTTGAATAGGTGTATTTAAATAAGATCCAGCTGATAAAAATGTCTTCAGCTTTGCTGCAACCCATTTTCTTTGTCAACATTGTCAAGTACCTCACTAGATTTCCTCCCTCCTCCATACCCAAGTATTCACTCTTCTCTCCTCTTTTTGTTTTCATTTCATTGGTCACCTGAGGTCCTTGATAGCTTATCAGTTTTGCACCATTACTAACGTTGTTTTCATGAAAATGACTTTTGAATGCACACTGAGGCCTGTACCATATCTTGACGTATACTTGCGCAAGCTCCTTTTCACTAGGGCATCTCATTATATTCTTTCATGACCTGCTTTTGGCGAAAGTGCGGTTGCTAATGTCTTTCTTGTGGTGAATCTAGTATATAAATTTTTGTTGTCGAACTCTGGAAGAGTACAATCTTTCCCTTAAAATAAATACATGAACTACTTTGCAGATCTTACAGTTGAGTTGATTTCCTTCCCGTTGTTTTGGGGGGATATGTTAGTAGTATGTTACTGTTATGTGATTGTCCTTGGATCTGTATGCAAGAATTCTTTTTTCTCGGATTCTCTTCGGTGCTGTAGACCCTTGTGATCTGCATTTATTCATCACCATCTGTTTCTGATTAAGTAGTTTATCTCTCTCAGGAATAAGTGGACTCCACTATCCATCTGCTTCAGAAGAGGATGGAATATACTTGTACTGCATAGCCTCTAGTTACACCTGTGGTCTGCCTATTTTTAGATGATTTACAATTCTTATACCTGTTTATATAGAGAATTAGGGAAGAAAATAAGTGCACTGTTTTATTTGGGGAAAGTGAGAGACCCTTGTATGATTTTGAACAATGCCATATCATTCCAATCCGACAATTAAATCTTCAAGGTCATTCACAATCTCCAATTACAGTTAGTGCCTCAATCTGTAGACATAACTTGCTTTCAGAATTCCTTTTTGCTCATGTTTTGACGATGAATTACTGAACTTTTAAATCACCTTAGGATAAGGTTTCCAATTTTTTTTGGGTACGTTTTCATACTGATTGTTTGAAGAATGAATGCTTCTAAGCCTCGAAAGTGCAACATTTTCCCTAAGAAACAATTTCTCTCTATAAAGTCCTCTAGGTTCTAAATATCTCTGGAGAAAAGAACCGCTGGTAAAGGAGAAGATGCAGGATTATAGCCATGGTTTCTGTTTCTCTTTGTTTGATATTTATGATCTTCTTTAATTGATAAATCTAGAAGCCTTGCAAAAAGAGGAGACTCAAAATAGTGACCAAGGTGTTGCCTATCATAAAAAAAGGCACTGGAAGTACAATGCACATGCTAGCCTGTGAAAATTTTCTGGAATCTGCACGGAATTTGATTTGCATTGCAGTCACACAAAAAACAGCTATGGGATCTCTTCTGAAATATTAGTGGTGTGCAATGGGTGATGCCAAAGAACTTGAAAGACCTTTTGGTTTGCTGGCAGAATCAGAAAGTTGGGAAAAAACTGGAGATAATCTGGATTCTAGAAAACCATACCCCTTTGCATCTTTTGGACCATTTGGTTGGAAAAGAAATGAGAGATGTTTTGAGAATCATTTAGATATTGTAAACAATAGGCGCCTCAAAATCTACATTTCTGGTATAGGGGTAATATGATAGAAAATTAGCGACAGTTCGAGGAATTTATAGTAGTTAACTAGTTATGAGATTATAATTTGATACAGCTTTGCTGTAGTTTGTATGCTGTTGGTACATATTCAACGGAATTTACCTTACCTTATAAAAGAAGTTTCACCAACTCCGCTTCCCTATACAAAAATACCAAAATGACTTTAGGAGGGTTATTATTTCATTGTCTCTCCCCAGACCCCACTTGTGGGATTTCACTATTGTTGTTATTAGTTCATTGGCCTTAGACTAGCTCGCAGCTTATTGTTTCTGAATATGGTTCTTAGTTGAGTCTGGAAATTCATGGGTGTAAACATAAGTGAACCTGAATAGCTGAATCTGCAGGTCTTTTGACCTCCACATTAGTAATCTTCAGCCCTTGCCCCAGGTCTGATTCTGTGTTGAAGTGCAAAGGAGTTTGCCACTTAACACTTGCTGTAGATTGCATGTTTTCTTCAAGATCTCCATTGTTGGGTCTGGGAAGTTAAAAGCCTGTGTTGCTTCCTGTTGGTCTAGTCAATAGCTTTTATAATAAGATGGTACTGGAGACTTCAATCACTCAAACAGTTAGGTGATCAAAACCGGGATTAACCTTTCACTTAGTGTGGTATAGAAGAACATTACACCCCGGAAGTCATCCTTATATATGTTGTTAGTTCCGCTTGCATTTCTTGTTGTCAGTTCAAACATCTTGGTTCTCAGAAATGCCATTTGGACTCGTAATTTTACTCTGTTTAGTTGCATTAATTGGTTCACTTATCTGTATTTCAATGTTGACAGAGGATTAGCAGGATGTTTGGTCCACTATCTCGATTGAAAGATGTGATTGTTGGGGGTGATCGCCGTGGTACGTTTATCAGAGGGAGTGGACCAGCTCAACTTTAGGATGATGACGACGAAAATGAGTGAGTGAGCCAAAGTTTTGTTTACTTGATATGCTAGCTTTGCTTTTTCAATGTACCTGATTTACTTGCTTTTGACAGGGCATGATACGAATATCTTACGTTCTTATGCCGGGGTTGTATAAGCACGCACCAGGGTGTCTTGATTGTCGAGTTAAGTTTGGGAGGTTGCAGCAGCCAGCCCTGTTTGACGTTGATTCTCGCACTTTGCACTAGAAACTTTACATCTTGTACAATTGTTCACAAAAGGTTTATGTTGTCTGCTGTCTGATTTTTCTCATGGGATTTCTGGAAAAAAATGTAGTGTATTATTTTCATAATCTAATCTTGAGCAGGTGTAGAGCTCGTCAGTCTTGTACATATCTGGTGTCAGATGGATTGCTGGATTTTACATACAGTTTTTTGGATTACCTTCTGCTTACAATTACAGCCTTTATTTATTAGTAGGGAAAAGGGACAAATATACTTTCGAACTATCGTAAATGGTATACAGATATCCTCCGTCATACTTTTGGAACATTGGTGCCTTTACCGTTAAAAAATTAGAGTATATATACCCTTCATACTAATCAATATACATGTGTCATAATCTTATCCACCAATCGACATTTATTTAAGGGAAAAAGGATGAATATACTCCTGAACTATCATAAATGGTATGCAGATATTCTTCGTCATACTTTTGGGACATTGATGTCCCTGCCGTCAAAAAACTAGAGCATATATGCCCTTCATTCTAACAGAAGACTAAATAGGAACACGTGTCGCAATCTTATTCATCGATAAATATCGAATCGATGGATAAGATTATGACACGTGTATGTCCGTTAGTATAAAGGGTATATATGCATTAGTTTTTGGACGGCAGGGGCACCAATGTCCCAAAAGTATGATGGAGGGTATTTGCATACCATTTACGATAGTTTGGGGTATATTTGTCCTTTTTCCCTTTATTTAATATTGGATAAGATTGTACCACGTGTCCCTATTTAGTCTTCCGTTAGAGTGCTAGTTTTTGGATGACAAGGGCACTAATGTCCCAAAAGTATGACGGAGGATATAAACATACCATTTACGATAGTTCGGGGTATATTTGTCATTTTTCCCTTATTAGTATACATGAGTAGTAGTAGCAGATGGGTGCATAAATTTCGTACTAATCTCCTATCTTTCCTTTTGACAAAACAATTACTAATATCTACCTATTATGTGAGAGATTTTCACTCGTATTATTGTACTAGTTTTTGGGTACGCCTTCGCACGTGTAACCCGACATATTAATGAGTATATTATTTCTTAATAAATAAATAATATTAAATAATTTGATTTGAGTTTTTTTTTTTTTAAATGTATCTAATTGGGGTTTCTTACTTTATCTCTCTATAACTGTGATATTCCATTTTCATAACCTCTAAGTGAATGCATAATATATAAAGAATATTTGTTGCCTTCAAACTAATGATATGCTAGACTTTTTAAAATTTAGCAAGAAAAAATTTAAAATATGAAATGTTCACTTTCACCAAACAACTAATGCCTCCTTCAATACCCACATAATAATACCAAAGAAAAGACAAAAATGAAGTAAAATAAATACTCCTTAACTTATCTAGATGAAAAAAATTAAATTATAATGAAGAAAAATGTACTAGTACTCGATAAATTTCATATATAATGGAGGAGCTAGTTATGTTCCAGATGTCATAATTTTCGTTTGACTTTGGAACACATCAAATAATCAAGTGCAACAAAATCTAAAATAACAAAGTGAAAATCTTGAAATGTTATTGAAACCTAATCAAAATGAATTGAGTTTTTCCACAATAGAAGACTATAAAGCCACAAAATTGATCCAAACAACCCTTGGCCTTTCCACTTCGAGCCCGTTTGGATTGGCTTAAAAGTCGGTCAAACCTACTTTTAAGTCAGTTTTTGATTTCTGGAAGAGTTTGACAAATATAAAAAATAACTTAAAATAAGTCAAAAATGACTTAAAATAAGTTACGAAGTGTTTGGCAAAGTAAAAAATGATTTAAAATAAGTCAAAAATGACTTAAAATAAGTTACGAAGTGTTTGGCAAAGTAAAAAATGATTTAAAATAAGTCAAAAATGACTTAAAATAAGTCAGAAATAAAAAATAGGTCTCCCCCTATTTTTTATTTTTTGACTTAAAAGTCATTTCAATTTAACTTTTTATTTTTGACTTAAAAGCTACTTTTTTAAGTCAATCCAAACGGACTCTAACTTTATTCCCGTATGTAACTTCTGCCTCTTCATACCCCCAATATCAGTTTTTCTGTTGTGATGTAAATGGAACTACTAATTGATACTACGTATATTTTTAGGAGTTAATTTAAAGATAATATTAATAGTCACATCTTCAAAGGATGCCTCGTATACTGTACTTAATGTTGAATTCAAAGGATGCCTTTGTATACTGTACTTAATGTTGAATCAAAATAAATTTTCAAAACATTTGATTTGGACTTCAAAAGTCACTAACAAATTTAACATAATATTTAATATTTTATAACTAATTAAATATTTTATAACATTTTGATTTAATGTAGGGGTAAAATGGTAATCCATTTTGCACTTGAAGGATTCCCACTTATAATAATATATGATATGGTTAAAAACCTTGGTTGTAGATCACTATTTACGAGTACATATG
Organism: Solanum gracilifrons; assembly: GCA_029582605.1. Lineage (NCBI taxonomy): Eukaryota > Viridiplantae > Streptophyta > Magnoliopsida > Solanales > Solanaceae > Solanum > Solanum gracilifrons. The sequence goes on from JAJOOH010002373.1 coordinate 24,154, forward strand.
TACCTTTTGTCATTTATTGTAGTGCTCAATTGAAATAAGCCATATTTTGAATACCTAAATGAAATTTACTATAAATTTAAGTCCGTTGATGTATTAAGCCTCAATGTCTATTTTGCTGTTTTTGTCATATAATAACTGTCTATCGACTTCTTCCTCTAACATACTTATATCATTATATACACTAGCTCTTAGGGGTCGTTTGGTTTGAATACAAGTTATGATGGAATTAGTTATGATAAGATAAGTTATGCTGGGATAAGTTAGGTTAGATGAGATAAGTTATGCTGAGATTATTTCTTATTGACCGTTTGGTTGGTTGCTTTCAATACAATATGCATTACATAAATTCTAAGAATAAGTTGTTTGTTTACGAAAATATCCTTCAATTTATTTAGTTTATATATATTCTTTTCAAGCAGTAGTTATTTATTCTTAATAATAATTTTTTTTGTCTTATTTAGCTTAAATATTTTTGTGTGTGCATTTCCATAATTGTACCAAATGTATTTAAGAATACAATTTTCATCTAAATTTGTTAAAGTACAAAATGATTTATTATTTATGTTACTTCATTTAAACACATATCATTCTTAAATTGTAAAATACTAAATTTATCTTCATTTTAAAATCATCTTTCATGTTATTATTTCCTTCAAAATTTATGTGAACTAACAATAGAATTCTTCCCGAAATTAGCGTACATGAGATGAAAAGAAGACAAAAAAAAAAATACACAAAAGATCTAGCTAAAAAGAATAACAATATAAACTAATTTAAGAGAAAACTGCACGGAAAGCTTATATTCAATACCGTAGCATTTCGTTTTATCTCTCATTTTAATTGATATATAAAATATAAATTTTCAAGTGGCTAAAAGAATATACAATTAAAAATATGTAATTCGATAGTAAGGAAATTAAATTAAAATATAAATAAACATAAAAATTAGTCAAATAAATTCATAAATAAAATTATATTTATATAGGGTAATTTTTTTTTTTAAAATATGAAGAATTATTATAATAAAAATAAGGAGTAGTGAAGGTCATAACTATTATTATACATGATATTTAAAATAATAATTGATTTAACATGAATATAAAAAATGAGGTATAAAAAGAGTTTAAAGGGACACTTTTGTCATTTTATCTATCTTATACCGGGATAAGTTATCCCGGTATTAGTATTCCACCCAAAGATAGGGATAACTTATCTCAGGACTAATTATTAATCCTGAGATAAGTTATCCCATGTTGTGCAACCAAACAAAGGATTAAAGGGTGCTCAAAATTTATCCCGAGATTAACTCCCTTTATCCATCACACCAAATGACCCCTAAGAGATCAACAATCCTACGGTAAATAACATATTTATACCTTGATATAAACTAGCTCTAAGAGATCAGCAATATGTTTCCAACAATTTTTGTAGGGGTTCGATAGTATTTGAGGATTAAATTTAAAGTATTAATTTAAAATTAACTTTTGTTTAGGAAATATTAACAGAATCGTAAATTTATTTCCTTCACTTGCATAAATTCAGAGAAATTTATTATTTTATTTTCATTAAATAATTATATAAAATATTAATTATTGAATTTAATTTTTCAAAATATAATTAATAAAATTATTTTTTAAAGAGTGTAGTCACAACTCGCATCTTTCAGGATTGGCGGGAAAATTAGCTGTCATATACCTAGGGTTGAATTGATTAAAGACTCTTTTCAACTCCGTTTCTTCCTTCACCGGCCACCGCAAAATTTCCGGCAGATTTCGTTTCTCCGACGACTAGCAAACTGTACCGCAAGGTGCGTCCTTATCTCTTTCTTCTCTTTCAGTTGTTTGTGTGGATTTATATGCAATTAAGTTGTGTTCAGTTTCTGAAGTGTCTGTATAGAAGTTCGGATGTAAACTATAGATACCGTTAGGGTTCTTCCGTGGCCCTGTAATTGAATGTTTATACTGCTATTTCCAGGATTTTGGCACATAAGAAGAAATGGGTGATGAAGGAAATCCACAAACTCCTAGAAGAACCACTAGAGCATCATTGTCTAGCACACCGAATCCAAAAAGTTCTACAGGGAAGTTAAAATCATGTAATCTGTTGCCTTTGACAATACATGATCTCGCTTATGGAGATGAATCAATTAGTTTCAATGATTTGATTTCTAGTTTACCTGGTAGACGTGCACAAATTATTGAATTATTACACCTTTTGGGCCCTTTGGATTCTCCAATGTTTCCTGTGTTTGTATATGGAGGTGCTTCGACTGGGAAAACAAGTTCGATTCTTCAGACATTTAAGCACCTAAAACGTCCATTTGTTTACTGCAGTTGTATAACGTGCTATAACCCAAGGATACTATTTGAATCTGTGTTGAACCAGTTATTGCTTCATAGAAGAAATGAAAGCAATCGTTATTCCAGTACGAAACGCTGTGAAAGGCCCTCCGATTTTGTAAATCTTTTGCAGGAGGCTCTTCATAATGTGGTAGATAGTTTGAAGGGGAATGTGGAGAAATCAAGCTCGAAGAAGTCGGTGGGAAGGGCTAGGGGGAAAATGGTTTACTTGGTATTTGATAACTTGGAGCTTGCTCGTGAATGGGATAAGAGTTCCAACATATTGCCTTTTCTCTTTAAGCTCTATGATATTCTGAAAATGCCAGAAGTGGGTTTGATTTTTCTCAGTAATGCCTCACCTGACACTTATTACTCGGACACTGGTTATGTAGAACCCGTTCCTGTTTACTTTCCTGATTACACCGAGGATGAGCTTCGTCAAATCTTAATGAAAAACCAGAAAAACCCAAAGCTATATTCCTCATTTCTTGGGTAAGTGTGAATTTTCAATTTGATTTTATCACTTTGGTGGCTTTATTAAAAATTTAACCTATACACAGTCTTTTTTATTTCAATACAGAGTGGTGTTGAGGCCATTTTGTCGAGTTACTCGGCGAGTTGATGAATTATTGACTGCATTCTCATCATTATATCAGATATATTGTGAACCTCTTGATGATTTAGGCATTGTTCCAAATGAAGATATGAAAAGAAAACTTTTTTCTCATCTTCAACCACATATTGGACCATCCCTGAACGAAACGTTCAAAGTTGAAAGCAGGCTGTCTTCTGAAACCTCAGCTAACACGAACAAATGGAAAGGCATTGCCAAGAAAGTTGGATTTAGTGAATCTTCCAATGAGATAGACTTTCACATGTCTTCTTGTGCCAAATATCTTCTTATTTGTGCTTTCCTTGCTTCAAGAAATCCAGCTACCCTTGACGCATCCATGTTTGACTCAACTGGAGGTTCCAATAACAAAAAACGAAAGAGGTAGTTAGTAATTCCGGATTCTGTTTTTCTTATGTTGCTGTCAATTCTAGTTTCCTTCTTTTGCTAGATAAACTGCTTGTATTGATTGTTTTCTTCGCATTTACATGAGTGCTTTGGTCATAACTTCTTTCTTAAATTCAGCAGAGAATAAATATAGTACATCTTTGTTGCATGATAAATCGCAATACTTGACATATGTATTACCGAAATAATCAGGGGTGATAAATTGGAGTACTTGACGACATAGGAATCACTGAAATAGCCAGATGTAAAAATGAGCATTTGCTTCCTTATTATCTTATTTATCATCGAAGCAATTAGTAGGAAACATTCTGGTAATTGTTATGAAGCTTTGAAGTCCTATTGGCTCATTCATGAGACTTCCCTAAGGAAATTTAAGTTTTGAAGAAGTGGTGATGTTGTCTGATGATTAGGTTTGCTGGTGGATCCTTATTGGCATTTGAACTGTTGCTACTTCTTATGCATCAACTTATATCTCTTAAGAATTTGTATGAAACTGTTATTTTACCTTCCTGGTATTTGATGATCTTAATCCCTTTTAAAGTTTTAGTGTTTCACATTTTTCTGATGCAAATCATATTTTAGTTGTCTTTGATTATCTTACTTCATTTTCCCTTGCACGCCTAAAGATATGATCTCTGCTTTTAGGAGCTCGGAGAAGTCAAAAGAGAAGAAGGAAATTGCAGAACAAGAATTGCTCTTGAAGGGACCAGGAACGTTTCCCTTGGAAAGATTATTAGCCATCTTCCAGTGTATTGTATCTGTGTCAGAATGCTTACCTGATGAAGAAGCACAAGGAGATGGTGGATTGGAAGGAGAGAGTTGGACTAACGGGCTATTGTCGGATGTTCTTTTGGAATTATCAAGTCTGTGTAATGCCAATTTTATCAGTAAAGGCGGAAGTTGTCCCTTGGAAGGCGTTAATCGGTATCGATCTATGGTGTCTGAAGCTATGGCTCTTAAGGTAACCTTTAAAAACCTGTTTCCATAATTGTTTAAAAGTAAAAAATGGCTGTATTTTCAGAAGCTGTTCTCACTGTCCATTGTGGCTCATTTTGTTTCTCGAACTGCAGGTTGCAAAGAGCCTAAAATTTCCTCTGGCAAAGTATTTATATAGAGGAGGATGATATAGAAGATGTCTGTTCATGTTAAAATGATTTTGCATGTCAAGCAAGAGCAACATGTGAAACATGATGCAGTCGACAATGCAACATCACCTAACCAACCCCTGTGGCATGGTGAATGTACGATTAAGATTCTATTTATATTTATTGTATACTCGGCGGCGAAAGGCTAAAGTGTAAGTTGATTAGTTCTACTCCATGAAGAACAATTAAACAGTATCATCTATCGAAATACCCAAGCGATGAGTTCTTTGATTTTTCATGTGTAAGAGTCTAAGCTAGTCCATTACTTAGCAGCCATTGACTACAATATTGTTAAAATACCTGCATTTGAGACCTATATATGTGGGAGACATTTTAAAGATGGATGTCTCATTGTCATAACCCTTTGGGAATAGTTGATAACTAGTGTTACCTTTCTCTAATTGATAAAGTTTCTTGATTTTTAGTGGAACAGTAGCTACAGTGTAAAACGAGCAGGTTTGATTGAATTTGGACGGATTAAAATGAATTGAGCTACTAAATAAATGGGCAATTAATGTTATCCCTCCTTAGTTATCCAATAGTTACAGTAGTAATTTCTTTTTAGTAGTAGTTATTTTCCTGTAATAGTGTAGTTTTTCATTCCAGTCAAGTTAGGAAGTCATGTCCTAGTTTCTAGGGGTAGTTACTATATAAGTGTTGTATTTAAATTATCAGTGTGTCTCAAGAAATATAAGCAGAAAATTAGTCAAGTTTTTGAGTACTTCAAACTCAAGAGATTGCAGGTTCTCTCTTAACGAACACCATAGGTAGAAAAAAGAAAAATTCAGATTTTATCTTGCAGCGTCCCATAACTAGATCCTTAACGGGGGATCATAACAATTAACCTGTCCAAAGGTGACTTCCTCTGTGATGAAGTCACGCTTGTGTATTTGGGGTTTTTCCCTTGGTTAATAAATATGTTCTTTCTTGATACATAAAATGATCAAACTAATATTTGCGTACTATTATTTATATCAACTAAATAAAATTTAAATGTCAAATATCAATATCATGTCACTGTAACATACATGAAATTTCCAGACAAATATTGCTATTATAATGAGGTTTGAATTGTATTACTTGATCTCTTAGGATTTTTTGTCAATGACATTTAGCTTTATCACCTAAATTATTAGTAGGAGACAGTTGCACCAATCTCAGAAAGAGAAAAAAAACAAGGAACTTGGTGAAGTGACTTAACCAAATCAAGAAGATTATTTGCTAATCCATCGTATAATTAGAATTTAGAAGTTTCCTTTAGTTTGTCATTTTTCTCAATAGAAAAATAAACATTTCTAAGTCAGGTATTGAAAATACTTTTGAACTTAATGTAAATTATTAATTCGTCTTTAAATTATTAACAGTCTTAAAAACACACATTTACTTGACTAATTAAACTTATATACACCCTCAACATGCAACATGACATAACAAGTGATCTCAAACTCTTGTAGGAGCATGTGATTTCTTAAATAAAAAATCGAGAGAAGTGTCAAAAACACCTCTAAACTTGATGAGAATTTAGGGGTATATTTCACTCATGTTGCAAGATCGTGGAGGTTTATTTACGTTTAGTAATTAGTTAACTAAAGGCCGCATTTTTAAGATTATCAACAGTTTGAAGATGAAACTAATAATTCATACTAAATTTAGGAATGTTTTCAATACTTCTCTCGACATTTTTTCATTTTCTACTCCAATAAAAAGAATAAAAAAAGAGGTAATTAAGATAAGAAATTGTGAGTTGACTTCAATGAAATACCATTTGACGCCTGCAGAATCTATCTACACTTTGCATTTGCATGAAGAAAGGCTCCATTTCCCAATCAATTGGCTAAGGTTTTGTTCTGCTCAAAAAACCCTCTGAACCTTTGACTTTTTTTTAAAATTTCCCACAACCAGAAAACCATGACAGTCCTTATATATAGGTAATTGACTTTTGCTCTTTTATGTCAATTCTTCCATTCAAGATAGTCAAAGTCAACTCTTGTTTCATCGTTCACTTTTACTTATTCACTTTATATTTTGTACGTTTCTTAAGAAACAATAAATAATAGTATAAATATTTCATCACAATATTTATTATATTAATTGATGTATAGTCTTAAGTCCTTAAAAAAATTGGGGAATACTTAAGTAATTAGTGTTGAGGGTAAAAAATAAAAAAAATAATTACTATATTTTATTGATACGTTAAAAGTGATAAGTAAAAGTAAAAAAATTATTTTAGAAATAATGAACAAGTAAAAGCGAACATAAGAATTGATAAATTTTACTACATTAGGTTCATACCATCCATCCTTTCAAATAATAGACCTTTTTTTATAACAACATTTCTTTATAACAATCAAATTTTCTTTAAAACAATCACTAATATTACATTACATCAGGGGCAAAGCTAAATGGGAGTTTCAACGAACCCAGTAACTTTTCCGTAGATCTGGTATTTATATTAGAAAATTAATTAAATATATATATTAACTTGTGAACAAAATAGATTGATGGCTCATTGGTGAGGAACAGACCGTGTGGAAATTCTTTCCATGCTGGAGTTGTGGATTCAAACTCCCTTAAAAGGAAGCATGTTTTGCAATATTTTTATCTTCTGTCCTAAAATTCAGAACCTCGAAACTCCTAATCCCGACTCCACCGCTGCATTGCATTATATATTCTCTATAACAACATTTCACTTTTCGCTATACCAATCAAAGTATCAAAATTTAGACAAATAATGTCATTATAAAGAAAGATATTATATTTGTAATGGTAAAAATGGTTTTTTTTTTTTTTTAAGTTAGATAAGTGTCACGTAACGTGAGGTACTTGACTATAAATTTGTTGTTGGCAGGTCGTTCACCCAACACTTAACTATTTTACATGATCACACTTTCATGTTCCATTTATAGTTTAACTAGTATT
>JAJOOH010002374.1:0-60164 GCA_029582605.1 Solanum gracilifrons
ATATATATAGAAAAAGAATATGGTAAAAAAAAAAAAAAAAACTTGTACCATTAAAAAAAAGTACACATTGAAAAGGTAAAAAGTAAGAGTCATATCAAATCACCTCATAATGCCGTTTGGATTTGGAGTCTTAGTTCTATTTTTTTTGTTTGTTTAATCTTACCTAATAAACTAAAAAATGGGGGGCCCTAAAATTGGGGGCCTAAGGTCAAAGTTTTTTTTTCAACCCTTACCAACCGCCCCTGGTTGCATCTAACCATACAAGGCCATATATGCGCTTATATGTGGTGTATTTTCAGTACAAGTCTCTTGATTTAGGGTGTATTTACGCATTCAGTCAGCATACATTATCCATAATTTTGCTATGTTTTGAGTATAAGTTCATGTAAATCCATTTGTTTTACATATAACTAATGTGGTGATGTCATATATATGATTAGATTGATTTCAGGCTAGAAGTAACAACATTTGACCCAAAAGATGGGTTGAAACTTGAAGCAAATCATCCAGGACAGAAATGCAACAAAAACTGGTTGATGAAGGGGTTCTGGCCTCTGTGGTACGAGGCATACACCATGCGTCGGTCGCCACGCCCCACCTGTTGAGAAACCTGTTTATGTGGCAGAATTCTTTTGGATTTGCAACACACTGGAAAGTAGACAACACTCATGATGGACCTCACAGTGCGGACCTTCTACTTTGTGATGGAGGTTGTGTCGCACCCCTGTCTTATGTAGAATTAGAGTTGATAAAGACAAAGCAGATTCTTCTTGTGATTCAAATTTTCTTTCTATATTAATTATTGAAAGATAATAAGGATGACATATTAGGGTTACAAAGTAGAGTTATGTCATGACCCAAAACTTGAACTACCATGACACCTACAATAATCCTCTAGTAGGTACGCAAAAATCCAAACTATTGCGAAAGATAAATACTAAACAAGAGATAAGTGGAAGCAGAAAAGAGATAAATGGACCAACATGAATAAATATATACATAAAAGGTACAAAATATACAACATGAACATTTATGAACAAGAAAAAATATACATATACAGAAGATACCAACCTAACTAGATGTCACATGTTTAAGAGCTACCAACATTACGAGAATAAGGTTGTACAATACATAAATATCATACAATATACAAAATATACACAGTAAATACAAGATGGAAAGTAGTAACGTAACCCTCTATATGCCAAGACACTACTAAAAAGGACTTAAAAATAATGTGCAAATAAGAGGGATTGCATCATTTACTGGGATTGTACCACAAAACATGTGAAGATGAGTATCAATGCAATGCATGCTTCACCATCATCCAAACAATAACATCTAAGCAACCAAATGTACGTAACCAAAATAATTGTGTTCCTAGAGCATAGAAAACTAACATGGAACCCAACTAGTCCTTGACCAAGGCCTTGAGCCCAACAATTTTCAAACATACACAACAATATTATCATAACATGATCACCACAACTTAGGAAATGAAGAAAATTATAAAAAATCGACAATAGGAAGAGTAACTCACGGATCTCAACCTTTACCTGAAGGTACCACTCAAGTGAAAACCTAATGCAGTTAATGCCAACCTACGACTATGACAAAACAACAAAGGTTACAAAACCTAATATAAGATAGAGATTCATAAAACTTATTCTGAAGCGCCAAATATCAACTCCAAATAGGATGACAACACCAAACTAAGCCACAGGTAAGGAATTAATGATAAACGCTCAACCATGTCCCATTTTTAAAGGCATAGGCGGTTGTATGCAAAACAATACCAAACTTAAAAAGTAGGGGTCAAATCACAAGTATTAAAGGAGATGGAATTTCCTTTAATTGATTTCACAATTTAATAAAAGATTAACAAATTGAATTATCAACACACATATATATAAAATAAGGGGGGCATTTAGTATCAACTAACATTTGTCAATATCAAGTAACAAAATAAGGAATCAATGCAAATTTGATCTACCAAGTTTGAAAAATTTAATGACGCTTCATGTCATTTCTCTGTTTTCTGATTTTTTTTTCCAGCGTTAAGAGATTTTCTATAGACAGTTCGGTTTTCTGGTCGTTTGTTTGAGTTTTGTGCAATTTTAAGTGTTTTGGACCTTCATAAGTTTGAACGATTGAATTTGATCAAAACATCATGTAGAAAGCCTTAAAATGGAATACTAAGGGTGTCTTAGCTCCAAAATGTCGAGTTTTTTCTAAAAGGAACTTTGGTGTGGGTACTGAGGTTTTTTGGCTCATTTAGAGCCTCCCCGTGGAAGTTTGCTTAAAATGGAGCTTGGGTGTGGGACCCACCTTTTATTGAGACGACCTAAGTTGGAAGATTGTGTTAGCCTCCCAAGCATTCAAGGATTTTGATTAATAGCAATAAGTCTACCTTCAAGTGCAGAACTAGACGAAGTCCAATTGAATCCATCAGGATTCAATCAAGTGAAAATGGAATCACAAGGAAGGATCAATCAAGCGAAAAGGGAATCACAATGAAGGAAAGCAGAAGATACTCTATATCCTCAAATATCTCTAGATTGACAGAACTCCACGAACCAAGGAACATTGATAAAGACAAAGCTGGATCTCCAGACATCAAGGAAGACAGAGCAGGAAAGACGTAAAAGGTATAATCTCCTTGATAGGTGGTGAGCCTTGCTTAAAATCAAGTCTTGAACCCTATGAGTGATGCATCTTTATTTCACTAGAGATAAGAGATGATTTGATGTTAGAATCTTGTAGAAATTCTTAGATTTATGGTGTAAGAGACCTCTAGGGGGCCACCAAAGAGTGAAAAGGGAGAAATGAAACCTTAAATAGCATTTTTATGAAATTATGGAAATATTGATATACATACCATATACCTGATATACGGACCATAAAATGGACAGAAAATTTATCTATCCCAATGCCTAGTCATTGCTTGAGACTTACAGTCCGTAGTGGCCATGTACGGGCCGTAAAATCTACCAACTTATTTCTCCCGTTTTGGATTGATAACGGCTGGATGCGTAGAAAACTAGACTCAAAGGACTATAATTTGATAGGTTATGTCTAATTTCAAATTGCATATATTATACAAGAATTTCTATAGAAGATTTAAATTAAAATTCTTGGAACTATTCAAACCATAGTCTGATAGTTCGAGATGTTACAAATGAAGAGTAGATATCAGACTTTAAGGGTCAAATAAATTGCAGAAACTTACATGAAAAATAAAAAGGAACACACAGTCATCCAAAGACTGAGGACAGACCCGGGTAGTTTCTCATTGAGCACCCTTAATGCTTGTAGCTTTTTGATGTTACATATGTAGATTTCGTTCTGGGAAAAAGTTATTCAGTACTCAAACAAAACCTGAATGGGTCGATAATCTCATTTTGCACGTCTAGTAAAATTTGATCTGCAAAAAAGAAATAAATTTTAGAGCAATCTTTTGCAATGCATTTGAGTCATTATTGAGCACCAATTGAATTACTTGTTCCTATATGTCAGTCTGTGCATAAAATTACTTCAGAAACGAGTAATTATTCATATTTCAAGGACTACATAAACGAAGTAAGAAAAAAAAAGGTTCCAAGTGAAAATCCAAATGGAATATTGGGAAAAAAAACCACATATATAATCCACATGTATTCTTAATAATTGAATATATCCCCCATTATAAAGAGTAAATTTTGGAAAATACTCTTGTTGCATGCATGATTATCATGCCCAACAAAGAAATTTTCTTACGAACCAACTCCACGGATGTAAAGTCACGCAAACCAGGGAGACTCTTTGAACCATAGAGATATGTGATTGCTCCTTTCTTTAAAGGAATATAGACATTCCTTGTATGATGAAGAATTTGAAGAGCAACAGTTGGTTTCAAGTGGAAGTGTAAAATGATAAAGGTAAGGCACAGAATCCAATTCATTGATAAAATAATCATTCAAAAACTGAAAGAGAAACAGAGGCTTACACAAGTTCTGAATGGTCGTGAACCCCATGTTAATTATTTGAAGATGAGAAATCTTGAACCACTGACAGTTTGGTGCAACTTTCTTTTAGCTGTGGGCAACCTTCAATTTGCAGGCTCCATAATTTGGTGAGGCGTTGCATGACATCTCTGGATGGCAGATGCTTTAGTTTTTCGCACTTTGATAAAGTCAGCACTTCCAAAGAAATAAGGTTGACGATTCCATCCATCAGAGCTTCTAACAATGGACAATCATTTATCCACAAATACTGCAATTTGGGCATGACATGTAACAAGTCCACATGTTGTAGAAGTTTGCAGCTCCTTAGCTCTAATGTTTCAAGAGAAGTAAGATTTCCAAGTGTATGAGGAATAGCCTTGATTCCAAAGTCATATATTCGGATATGAGTTAGGAAAGAGAGTTGCATAAGCTGATAGGGCAGAGAATCCCAGCGCAAACGTCCGTACACATACAATCTACGAATGGACAACAACTGCTGAATGCCATTAAATATCAATTGGAATGCCTCAAAATCCACCATCTCTGAGAAAGGACCAATACACAATGCCCTTAACCCGGTGAGACAGTGAAGTCCCTCTGCGGGTACACTTATCAATTTTGGACATTCTGATATATCCAAATCTGAAAGTGAAGGCATTTCCCACACATGTAAAGGAAAGGAAACTAAGTTGTTACAGTAGCTGACCAACAAAGTTTCCAGAGACCGACAATGATCTACCATTCCCCTTGGTAAAATGGTCAATTCATCACAACAAAATAACTGAAGACTTTGAAGGGAAGTCAAATTATTCTCTCCACTTGGAACAGGAAAGGAACTGAAATTGGTGCAGAAGGATATTTCTAAGCTTTTAAGAGAATGGAGATTGTACAAGCTTTGTGGAAATTCACGAAACTCTCCACAGTCTGAGACTGACAGGAATTGAAGAGAAACATTGTTGCATAGAATTTCATCTGGAAGACAAGTGAGATCTTTCACATCACTGAGATCAAGTTTTACTAGAGATGTCAAGTTGCTGCACAAGTTCAACAATGGCATTCCATTGTCAACTCCTTCAATTATTAATTCATGTAGGATTTCAAATTGATTTGGAGTACTTTTTAACAATGGACACTTCGTAATCCTCAACTTCTCAAGCCCAGGGAACATTCTTACTCCAATTACTTCATCTCTACCACCATTTGTTGTTGGTATCAATTCCACTCCCTTCCACTCAATAAGGCTAGGCATATCTTTCAACACTAGTTCTTTCAATGACGAAAACACTTGGATATTTCCATTATTGTTACCATCAATCGCATAAAATATAGTTCCAATACACTCCACCTTATGGAACCCTACCAGCTCAAGATGCCGAAGGAATTTCAGTTGGCCAAGCAATGGAATTTTTCTACACCTTTTGCAATCAATTAACTTTAACTTGACTAAATTTGGTAGAAATTCTTCACTGAACCATGAAGGAAATCTAGTCCCTAAATACTCCTCCACTTCTAAGGTTTTCAAGTTCGGATGCGGTTGAAGGCCATCCAACACATGCTCATCATTAGTCTCACATCCTTCTGGTTCATCATGGGACCATAAATATGCCAGCTTGTAGATGTTTGGTTTCTCCTGTAGATATGTTGTTTGAGCTTCTTCCTTATTACCAACTAATTGGAGACCTCTGATTGTCAATTCACCTCTAAGGTTTTCCAAGCGACCTAATTCTACTAATCGACGACCTTGCTCTATACCCACCTCAAAATACTGTAGGGTCTGAAGACAAGTCAATTTCCCCATGTTAAATGGCATCCGAAAATGCTTATTATGAAGAGGTTTGAAATATATGTGTCTCAAACTTATCATATTTCCCATCTCATCTGGAAGTTCCTCAAGATAATAACAGTTATTGACTCTTCACGTTTGCAAATTGTAGAGCTTGCATATGGAGTCAGGCAAAGCTTTGATATTAGTGTCAGAGAGATCAAGATATCTCAAATGTATTAGCTTGCCAACTGAAGCTGTCAACTCCCATATACCTGACTTGGACAAATTTAAAACTTTCAAGAACTTAAAACTCAATAACACATCTTCAGGTACAGAATTGCATCTCCAGAACAATGTGTACAAACGTCCTGGCTCATTTATCTTATCTATTTGATCCCTTGGTGAGTCCCATCCAAAGTATCGCACTTGAGACAGATTTTCTCCTTTGATGCTTTTTTGATCAAATAATTTAAATTTTAAAATATCTCCAGCCAAATCATGCACAAGATCATGCATCTTACAGTGTGTTATATTACTGTGCTCATCTAGCTTCACATCTTGCAGCAAGGAATATTGCAACAAAAGTTGAAAAAACTTATTCCCAACATCTTCCATTAGAACGGCATCTTGAAATGGACAAAGATATCCTTCTGCCATCCAGAGTTGGATAAGTTGGTCCTTTTCAAACTCAAAATCTTTTGGAAACATTGCAAAGTAAGCAAAACATTTTTTCAGGTGTGGAGATGGTAGATAATTAAAGCTGAGTTTTAGGATTTTCTTTAAGCTATTTTCTCCATTATCATCTTGATCAAGTGGAACAAGGGGATTGCCATCAAGAATTGTCTGCCATTCATGTTTTTTCTTGTTGCGTAGGAGGCCTCCTAATACACTCGCAGCCAAAGGTAGACCTTGGCACATTTCACCAATCATTTTCTCCATACTCATTATTTCCTCTGGAACTTCCCCATCAACGAATGCTTTTTGTTTGAAAATTGACCAGCAATGATGTTCTGTTAATTTTTCCAACATATGAGGTCCTACTGCTACTGCAGACGCCACCAGTTCCATACGGGTAGTCACAAGAATGCAGTTTCCTCGAGATGTATTTATTCCTCGCAAGGTGTCCACAAACTCATGCCACAATGTTGGGTCAACACGCCACAAATCATCCAGGACAAGCAAATACTTTCTTCCTGTCAGTTCATCTCGGAGTTTCCTGACTATTATATCTCTGCTTTGGACCTCAAGTTTCCTCTCTGTCAATGATTCGAGGATCAGTTCAAGAAAGCTCTTCATTTCCGACATTTCAGGTAGACACAACCAAACTCTCTTTTCAAAGTGTTTCTCGATCTGTTCATCATTAAAAATTCTTTTAGCTACTGTTGTTTTCCCTAAACCCCCCATACCTACTATGGGAATGGTGCACAGAACAATATCCTCTCTCATGTTCAAAATCTTCTCCTTTATATCAGAAACATCCTTATCTCTACCAACAACATCCGAAATAATTACTAAGGAATCTGTTTCTCGAATTTGCAGTATTTGCGGAGAAGGAACTATCAGTGATTGGATACCCAGGTGTTTGGGTAACTTATTGATAGCCATCAACTCTTGAGTGACGTTGTTGATTTTTCGAGACATTTTGCACTTAAAAGAAGTATGAGAAAAGAAGTCACGGACCTTTTTCACTGGGCTGTTTCTGATCTTCATCACTTTTGTTTTGAGAGATTCATATCTTAATCGGTCAAACACATTTTCAGGATTTTCAGCAACTCTCTCAAGCCTCATGAGCCATTGTTCCACAACCTGTTTCTCAACTTGTGGTCTTTCAATGTCATGAATGAAAGCTTGGATCAAGGATACATTTTGTATCAGCATTTCCAGATCATTGTTGAAGTTCCTTAAGCTTTTGAGCTCCTCGATAGTTAGAAAAAGCAGCTTCTCAAGCACAACTTGAAGAGTAGCACCAATTAACAGGATCGGCCATCGTTGCTCTGATCCTTCACAAAGTCGTCTTCTTCCTAGCTCTACACAAAAGCTGTTGACAAGTCTTCTTTTGCTAGTATTTGTTTATGGACCACTAGAAGCAAGATAGACAACAATTTGAATAAAGAATACCTTTGATGGATCAACAGCTAATAATCCTTTATATAAATACTACTATTTTAGGTGGTGGTTGTGTTTTTTTTTATTTTTAATGAACGGCAGTCACTTTCCAATTAGTAGTTGACATATAGTGGGTTTGTTTTTCTCTTGATTTATGCAGTTTAGAACCGTTTATCTATTCCCATTCGACGTTCCGAATAGAACTATTTGGAAATAAGTATGAGGTTAAATCTGAATAATATGTGGATCATGATCACATACAATTCCCACGTTTACATGCAAATATAGATATCTTTATTCTGAATATAGTTGGATGTCTTTGAGTATGGTGTTAAAAGTTGGATATCTTTATTCCCAAGTAAATATATATACAATTCCCAAATTTACATGCAAAATTTTGCCCTATACATGGTGTATGTATGAGCGCCTCAATGTGGACTTTTTATTCATTCTTTAGATGGAATTAGGTGGGACAAAACAAAGTCAAGCAATAACGTGGCTTCAAAATGGAGGTCTTGTCTAGATATCTCACCACCCAATGTGTCCCATATTGGATGACCAAGCACATGAATGACTTCAGCCACCCATTGGAGTTGGTGGCTCTAGCTTCGTACCAATCTTCTCCGTAGACATTGCCCATAGAGCATGTTGGAAATCTTGTCATACAATCACAGATTATTGATAGCTTCAGGCGTGTAAGTCACTGTTCTTAAGGATATTTCACCAGTATGACATTCAACAAGTTCTTTTAGAATAATCTAGGAATATGAACAACAAAAAAAAAATTTATAACAAAAATACCCAGGAAATTTGTAAGTTCAACGTATTAGCTATCACATCATGTCTCCACACAATTTGTTGTTCATCACGGTTTTGAGCCAATAGGTCATGCGTGTGCCAAGTATTCATGAGTGCACTAAAAACTTGTCATAATTTGATAGAGCGGCCCCACTCCACACTCGTATAGATCCATTCATCAAGTGGATTCTACAGAGAAAATACACCACATATAAAGTATATGAATTGCATAAAGATTTTAATCAACCTCACTTTGTCTTGCTATACCTTTTAACTAAGTTCACACACCATAGGAAGGGACATATTTTATAGTGCACCGTTTAAGGAACTAATGACTTGTTATCACCCATATGAACCTAATTCATGAGATCTCCAATCACATAGGTCAAGTTACCATCGATCAGTGTCGATTTTGTTAAGTTGATCAAAGTCTCACTCCGCTCAATGTTCCAGATATCACTCTCCTTTGTAAAGATTTAGTCAGAGGATTGACCCAATCCCAATTCATTTCTAACTTCACATAATCTATGGAAATTAGTCCATCTCTTAGCATATGTTGTATCATGTTATGTCTCAAACGTATATATTTATTTTTTCCATAGAAAGATTTATTGTTTTCTACAACTATCGCTGCTTGAAAATTACAATGTATCAATATAGAAGATGTTGGTTTTGTTTCAATTGTAATACTTGCTAAGAAATTCTCAATCATTCAGTCTCATTAACAGTCAACTCTAATGCAACAAATTCAGATTCCATAGTTGATCAAGCAATTATGATCTATTTAGCTTTTTTTCATGTTATGGCACCCCCCAACAAGGATAAATACATAACCATAAGTGGATTTAGTCTTATCTGAATCAGAGATTTAGTTAGCATCATTGTATTCTTCTAGTACAATGGAAAATCCACTATATTTAATATCATAATTCATGGTACCTCTCAAATATTTCATAAGTCGTATCAATGCATTTCAACTATCATTATTAGGATCGATTATGAATATATCTACTCAATCTACATTCAACATAAGCTATATTAGGTCTAGTAAAATTCAACAAGTGCATTAGATTACCAATTATTTGAGCATATTTATTTTGAGAAATAGCTTCTCCAAGATTATTTTTTAGTTGATTATTAGCATCAAACAGAGTGTTCACAAGTATGTCACGACTCAAAGTACACCCTAGACGTGGTATGGCGTATAAGACCCCGAGAGGCCCTACACAAGCCACTTGACATACAATTACACAATATAATAGAAATAAGATAAATCATATCAAAGTAAAACATTTGACATATAAGTAGAATTCTAACATAGTCTTGACAAGCCATCTACTACATCAAAAAGTGGACTGGACGTAACCTATACACCATGTACAGTTTCTGAAAATTAAAACATAATGACAAAGAAGTAAAGGTAACATGTTCCTCGAAACATGAGGACTCACTAACTCTTGAACTTCGAATGGTCGAGCCAACTAGCCACAGACGGGAGGAGGGAGATCGTCAGACCCTACATTGGTGAAACAATGTAGGCACAAATATGCATTAGTACATGAAATGTATTAAGTATGAGGGGAATACAATAAAACATGAAACATGATCATAATAGGATATAATCGAAAACATGATATGCATGACCAAGCTAAAATAGTAAAATCATTTAAGAAGAATTGTAAATCATGAATATGACCAAACCATCTTAAAATCATATGGAAAGCTTCGTAAAACATTTATAAGTAACCTAGTTCGTTTTGTGGGATATTTGCTTTAATCAATAATAGACCATGCGAGTCATAACATATAATCTGATGTAACTCCCACATCGAGAAGGGAGAGTCTACTTGCCCACATAAAACTCCGTATCAAATTAGGGGCTATACGTGGATCCACTAGCTAGGCCATCCAAGGCAAATATACGGAGACACGTAGTTTGGAACTAGAGATTGCTACTAGAGACTATCCTATTTGAATATGCACCTCAAAGTTTTCTCGATGCTAAGTTAAATCCCAGCGAAATAGTCATTTTCATAAAGTTATCATCATACATGAAAGCATAATTAAAATACTAATCCAAGCTTAAACATCATAGAGTAGCTCATTAAATCTTGAATCAAGTCTAGGTGAGAAAACCTTTCACCAAGCCATGATCCCTTAATATGCGAGAAAATTCTTCAATAATTTCATTGATGCTCATTTTAAAACAACCTAGATCATAAAATCTTTCTTTTCATAAATCATGCATAACTTCATAAAGCATCATCCATAGATTTAAGCTTCTTCTTATATCCATGTAATTAGGGTTCATAGTCAAAATCATGATCAATGCATGGCTTCATATGAAATTGATTGAAAAACATGTAATTGAATCTAAATAATCATAATATGATCAAAATCAAACAATTTAGAACCTATGCAAATAGAACACATGAGGAATTGTATGAAAACCTAACCAATTTAAGAAAATTGAATTAGAGAATTGGAGAATCTTTGGGGACTCAATGGGTGAATGGAACCCATTGATGAACTCCCTACATACTGTGAGGATCAATCCCACAAGCAATGGTGAACAAGGAGACTTGACTTAGAAACCCTAGTTGCTTCTTTTTCTTGACCTTGGGAGAGAATTGGAGGGGATGAACTTGGATGGATTTTAGGGAATTTGAGGGAATGAAAGTTGGGGAAATTTTAAGATTAGAAGGGCAGTTATAGGACCTAGAATTAGGGTCAAAACAACATAGTATAGACATTAAATGCATAGGAAAATAATCAAATGCCCTTAGAAGTAACCGTCGAACAATCCTATAGATGTGACCTTTGGTCCATAGAACTTTCTACTACCCGTACTAGTCAACAGTAAAACCAACTTCAGAAACCCAACTTTCACCTTACGCCAAACATTACACCAAGTCTGAACCCTTTCTATGAGATCCATCCTATGGCTGGTAGACCAAACGACAATCCGTCAAATCCTTCCATGAAACTGAGGTCCTAAATCAAATCTCTAATTTCCTTCTACGAAAGACATCTACGGCTCGTCAACATTCCTACGATTCGACATGTTCATCGGTAGGTCAAACTTCAGAAACTTAATTTTCTAAAAACTCAGCTCTGAATTCTATGATTTACTTCCTACGACCCATAGGACTCCTACGGTCTGTAGGCTGGACTCATAGACCAACCTACGAGTTTATGATTTTATCATATGGCTTCATTACGATAAAATCATAGACCATTACAATATTATCAATCGAGTTGGACTTCATTATGATAAAATCATAAACTATTTATTAATCAGTATATCATCAATAAATAAAATAACAAAGCGATCTAGATATGGCATAAAATTTCTATTCATCATGTTCATGAAAACAACAAGGGCATTCGTAAGCCCAAAAGACATTACTAAAACTCATAATGCCCATACCTTGTTCGAAAAGCAGTCCTTGGTACATTCACTACCCACATTTTCACTTGATGATAATCGAACCTAAAATCAATTCTAGAGAAAACACAAGCACCATGTAACTGATCGAGCAAATCATCAATGCAAGGAATGGGGTACTTGTTCTTAATAGTCAACGTGTACAACTGCTTGTAGTCTATGCACATCTTAAAACTACCATCACTACAAGAAATTCAACTTTTAACGATTACTTCTTAGACCATCTCCAACTCCACTTTATTTTACTCTTCATTCTCTATATTTGGAGAGTAAAATAGAGAAATGGATCTTCAATCACACTCTAAAAAGCTCTCTATTTTCTATTTATAGAGAGGTGAATAGTAGCTCTCCAAATATAGGGAACTACTACTCATCCTCTCTATTTCACTTTTTTATTATTTTAATATTATTTCTATTATTTTGCAATTAACATATTATTTTTCATATAAAGCTATTAATTTAATTTCTAATATTCATAATTCTTTTAAATGTAATACTCCCTCCGTTTCAAAAAGAATGACCTCATTTCCTTTTTAGTTAGTTTTCCACGTGGCATGTTTTCCACGTGGCATGTTTAAGACCACAAGATTAAAAGACAATTTTGTACATTTGACATAACTTTAATTTAGGACCACAAGATTCAAAGTCTTCTTTATTTTCTTAAACTCCGTGTCAAGTCAAACTAAACCATTCTTTTTGAAACGGAGGGAGTACAACATTTGAAAATATATATTATTTAATATATACTACTTTCATCTCGAATTAACAATATTTTAAATATCTTTTCAACTTTCGTCACTTTAAGTGATAATTTGATATTAATATTAATTTTCACTATGAAAAATGCACAAAATTTAAATGATAAGATGAAAAATTTAATTTAAAAATACATTACATAATATAATAATTTAAATACAAGATAACAATACAATACATAACATGATAATTCTAAAAATCACAACAATAATTTAGTAATCCGGTGTTTCGTTTTCAGATTTAACAATATTTGGAAAAAAATTAGTGTATGATCAAAAGAATTGTTGTGTTTTTTATTACGATTGTACTTGTTGATTTCTTTTTTCAATTATTCATAGTTATTCTTTAAAAATTTAGGATAAAATATAATTTATATTAAATAAAGAATTTGAAAAAAATAATATTATATTACATGAAAATTATATAGGTTGATTACATTTATTTCGGGTTTCATTTTTAGAGATCATATGCTGCAAACACACAACAGTGCTTACTCTATTGTAACTTTCTTTTTTTTTAAATCTTGAGTTGAAATTCAAATTGTGGTTATAAAACTTAAATAACAATATATTAAAATTATTGAGACTAAGCGGATCAAATTGGACAGGTCAAAACCCACCCCGCTTTTAAGCTCATTGAGCCCAAAGTAAACTTGGGTAGGTCAAGACCCAACCCTCTATTTCAACCCATTTTAATATCTTCAATTTCAACTCAACTCTCTCATTTGACACCTCTACGTGTAAGTATACAGACATGGAGGTTTTTCTTATAAATATCTGTTGATATTCTAAATCTGTTGTCTTATGTTCTGCCATTCAGCCATTGCAATCATCCTGTTTTTATTGTTGTCTAGTAATAGAGTACGCACTGTTGTGTGTTTGCAGCATATGTGCTCCAAAAATGAAACCTGAAATAAATGTAGTAACTTCACAAATGCAAACAAGACAAGGTTGCGCTCGGAGGAATAAACAAGAATTGAGGGTGCATTTGGTACGAAAGAAAATGTTTTATATGAATAAATGGAAATGATTCATTTCCAGGTTTCATTCGTTTCTTAATAACTATGCAGAACTAAATGTTATTTGTTCCTCTGCAAAGGAAAACTTCCATGAATGTTACCACTAACATTTTTCTATGATGTCACTCATGGGAAATTCTTTTTTCCAGATCACATTGGTATCTGAGCCTGTTTACATGCACCACTGTCATTTACAATACAAAGTGTCGGCATGCAAACACTTAGAAGACACACCTTGCACCTAAGTTTCTGTGCATTCCTTAGTGAAGTGTATATGTATCACTATCCAGCTTGCGCGCACTAATTACACGGAGTACTTGCTACCTCCCACTAGCATAGGTACGAGGTAACTATATTCACCAAGGCCTGTATATATGAAAAAGGAAACCATATATCAGATCTAGGACCTCCTGGTTCTCAGTTCACTTCATCGACCACTAGGCCACATCCTTGGGTGCAAAAGTGAGCTGTAAAATAAGTGACAGATTTAGGACATGGTACATCATGAAATGAAATTTCCAATTTCGGTGATCGTGTGACGACTTTGTTTCTTTGGTGAAGGTATTGCTAATATTCCTTTTAGCCTCTGTTTGGGACCAAATAAATCTTTTGGCATTAATTGAAGGAGGAGATGCGAGTGGAAACAGAGAACTGAGAAAACTGCATGAGAAGAACAACTATTCAATATTTCAAAGGAATCCTTAAAAATGCATCTTCCATTCTCCTTGGAAATCATAACTTCATGAAAACTCCAGGCAATAATATGAAGAAAAGCACATGACTGACAATAACAAGATATGAACAAGAAGTTTGTTACTCTTAACTTATTATTCGTCCTAGATATCAAACGAATATTAAGAAAATAGCCTGGAAAAAAATCACATAGTTAATGAGAAGGCATTCGCTCAAAAGAGGTAAGCAAACAACTTATGCTTTGTGCTCAGATTTGAGAAGGGGTTGTTCTTTCCCCTTTTTCAGCTCTTTTGTTAAGACAACAGCTTTCCAACAATCATTTAACAAGAGTCTCACCAGAGTATTTGAAGATCTTTTATCTTCAAAATCCATGGTTGTAGCATTTTATAATCACGAGAAAATACTCAACCGGGCTCATTATGTGTCTGTTGTCAAACTTTTAGTTATTCCAGAACCAGGGCATGTCTCTTAAGCGTAAACTAAAAATCCCTAGGTTACAATGAAGTCAACAGAAAAATAAAAGAAGAAAAGGATAAACCCTACTACTATCCCACAACAAACATCATAAAACCTTTATCCTGATTTTAGTGTTACGCAGTTCAAATTCTCCTAAAAAGTAATACCTACATTTATCTAAGCAATTCATTTTAAATCTGCAAATAAGCTTCACAATGCTGTCCTCTAGTTGGTTGATCTGACATACCTTGTGTGTTCATGCATTGTCAATTTCAACAAGTTCTGTCGATCGTACCGCTCCGGTAAACAACCAAATCCTTGCATCAAAACATCACAAGCTGAACTAAGTTCAACAAAACCTTAATAATCTCGGACAGAGCAATTTGAGATGCAATGCCAACAAAGCCAATCCATTACAGAAAAATCACCATGCATACTTCCGAAAGAAAAGTGTTCTAAAATATTCCTTTCGATAGCACAGAAAGAAGGCCAAGAAAATGCAAATGAATATCACTGAAACAATCAAAATTACATAAGCTTGCTTTTGTTGTTAGTTGTTTTTGCTACCAATCAAGTGATGAAGAAGCACACCTGCTGCAACACTTACATTCAAGCTTTCCACAGCCATAAAAGATCTAAAGTTCTGACCTAAAATACTATTATCACTCTCAGCATCCTCATCTTCTGCAGCGATTATATCCAAAGGGATATTTCCCGGTATTCTAACTAATTCAGTACATGACCTCTCCACCAATGGTCTCAGACCAGTCCCCTCACTTCCCAAAACAAGTATTGTAGGAGCACCAGGCACAATCTCGTGCAACGGAACAGCTCTTGAAGAAACAGAACCACCTAGGACCCGCCATCCATTTTCTGCCGAAGACGTTAGGAATTGCATCATATTCTTGCAAGATCTCAGCTCCATTAATTCAAGTGAGCCAGCACTTGCTTTGCTCACTACTCCACTCAATGGAGCAGAGTTCTTAGCACACAAAACAATCCCAGAAGCTCCGAAAAAGTAAGCAGACCGTATAATTGCACCCAAATTCTGAGGATCAGTAACCTCATCCAAAGCAACCCAAAGAGGAGTTGTATCTTCCTCAATTGAAACAGGTTCCAATTCCTTGATACCAACCATTTCCAATGGAGAAGTATCGAGGACCAGTCCCTGATGAGGCCTGTTATCACTAATCATATTGAGGTCATGTTTAGATACTTCCTTTATACTTAATCCAACTTTCTCCGCTGTCCTCAAAACTCTCTCAAACCCTTTCTTATCCTTCTTCTTCCTGTTATTCCCACTCAGATCCAACCCTTCCTGAATATAGAGACCATAAAATTCCCTTCTTCCAGCTGACAATGCAGCTAAAACAGGGCCAACACCATAAACCCCCTCGCCTATCATTCTCGGTAGGGTTGATTCAGACGCCTCTTTCCATGTCTTTTTACCCCAACTATCTTGATTGTTCCACCTTCTAACCTCCGGCCTATCAGACCCCGGTCTTACCTTAATCCGACTGAACCTGCTCTTAATCTTATCCCATCTCGGATCATCCATTTCTCCTTCATCATCATCTTCTCCACTATTAATTGTGCTCTTATAATTGTCTCGTCTATCCTCATATCTCTTAAGTTCTACACTTTTCTCTGCACCTTTAAACAACTTGTCAGCCGATTCCCCCCAAGAAGACCTGTTTACAACCACCTTTTCAGGTCTTTTAGTTTGTTTCACTTTATCTTTTCCAAGCCAAGGAAGACTCTTTTCACTACCCTCTGCAATTTTCGTTGAAAAATTTCTAACAGTAATTGAATGTTGGTGAGATTTCGGGCGAAACCCACATGAAAAATTCATAGATATTTCTAAGTTCCAAAGGGGTTTAGTAGTGCAGAAAAGGACTAAAGATCTGGGGGTATGAAACTGTTTTAGCATAATGGAAAATTGTGAAGAAACCTTCAGAGAGAAGATCAATGGCTGCGAATAGGACTTGAAACTGACGCTGTTCACCTCAAGGATTTTAGGAGGGTTTATCTGCTGCTCTCGAAAAGAGGGGCAGTGAGAGGAGTTGATAGTTTTCTAGCTATGTTATCGCTTACACCCTTGAGGTTCACCAATGTTCAATACTGGTCCCTTCGCTTTCAAATTATGGCAGATGTAGCATTTCATTTCCATGCCAAATAGGGGTGGGCATGGATACGGGAAATTAAATGAAAGGTGTCAATTAAGTTTGGATTTTGTTTTTGGTGACACTTTGACCAAGAAATGGTCAAATCCACTTTAAATGTAATTAAGTAAATTTGGGACCAAATTAATATTTTCAAAACTTTTTAATCTTTCATAAAATACAAAATAACACTTCATTTTTCAACTTTTATAATTATATCCAAACCATTTTAAAAATAAGTAAAAGAAAATAGAATTTTCTCTTCTTCTTCTTCTCCCAACGTTCTCTCTTCTCTTCTTCTTCTTCCTTAGAAAATTTGAAAATCCGACTATCAAAACAAATATTCTCCCCATTATCTTATATTTCTCCTCATCTCCGGTCGTGACTCTCTCCTCTTTCTGAACTGAAGATCGTGTTCGACTTAAAATGGTTACGTCTTTTTTTTAAAAGATTTTACAATTTTCGAACAATACTAAATTTTTTTCTTGGATTAATGAACAATAAATCGTTCTATAGATGTGAGAATTAAATAATGGTGTAATGGTACCTATTATTTATTATTTTTGAAAGAAAAATCAACAAACCCAAAAAAGCCCTAATTTTGAGGAAATGTATATGTATTGTTAACATTCAGTGAAAAGTCATTTTTTGTTGCTTTTGTTGTTCTTTTTGTGACCATTTTGTTCATATGAATTTAGAAATATAGTCTTGTTCAGTTGTCTAACATATATTTCATTTGTTGAAAGATGTGTTGTATGTTACAACATTTTAGTGATATGTTGGTACATATTCCAACAGAGTTGTCATATGTTGGAACATCTCATCTATGTGTTAGGGCAATAAATGTTCATCTGTAGTAACAGAAGGAGAAAACATAAATGAAGTTGAGGATGATGGGATCAAAAGTGTCAATGCACACACTTTTCCTGTCCATTTTCAACCTAATGCTACTGGTGATAGCATGCATTATAAGGTCAGCCATGGAAAAACATTTTGATTCCTTCAGGACCATACTCCAGGAGAAATCTTTGGAAGATTTTTTTTAGGAATAGTTATTTTGGTCAATATCTTGATTTGCCAAAACAAAATAATGCACATTTTCAAATGACTATGGTCTATGAACTTCTGAAAAGAAGGTTCATTTTTTAGAATAATGAAAAGAAGGATGAAGTGTTAATTAATTATTGTGGCATGCCACTCTTCTTTGGCAAAAAAGAGCTTGCCATAGTTACAGGGTTAAAATGTCATTCTCCTTTTGAGTCAATCCATGTTTTCACAGCCAAAAAACAATCACGAAGTCGAAAGAAAGGAGGAGAAGCACAAACAAGTAAGGAACAGTCAACTGAGGAGCAGGACTTGGTGTCCCTTGTTGGCCCAAGCTTCAAAATTCCCAAATTGGTAGCTTTGTTGAATGGCAAGGATACATCAAGGAACCACAAGGAGTCATTGTGCTTACTTTGTTTTGTACATAATGTACTTTTGTCCAAAGATGTCAACAACAACATATCCCTTAATTATGTAAAGTTTTCTAAGGATATTGAGGCTTTCAACAACTATCCTTGGGGTCATGACAGCTATGAATTAACTATCAAATACTTGTTGGATCTTTTATCTCCAAAGACCAATAACTTATTTGGATGTCCATGGGCTTTCATGATAAACATAAGTGTTCTTAATCTTTTTTATATTTTATTGAATAATTCAACATTTAATTTGTGACATGTTTTCCTTTTTATAGGTTTGTACATTTGAAGCCATTCCTCACTTGAAGCATCAAGTAACTGCAAAAGAAGAGATTTCATATCCAAGGATATTGAGATGGTTGACAGCAAAAAATGTCAAAAATTCTCCAGATCTTTTTAACCCTCCTGATGATGCGGTAAGTTTTTATATTACAAATTTCAAATTGTCATGTGTCAAATGTTGTTACAGATGAGGCATATGTTGCTACAAATGAGTCATTTGTTGCTACAGATGCCCTATATGTTGCAATATATCACTCATCTGTAGCAACATGTGACACATCTGTAACAACATGTGACCTAAATATTGCATATCACCCATCTATAGCAATATGTAACCTAAGTGTTGATATATATGACTCATATATTGCTACAGATAATTCATTTGTTGCAACATGTGACATAAATATTGCTACCGATGCCCATATGTTGCAACATATCACTCATCTATAGCAACATATGACACATCTGTTACAATATATGACCCAAATATTTCTACAGATGACTCATTTTTATAATTTTAGGTTGTGCATCCATGACTTGTCCTAACAGAAAAGGAATTGCAAATGTCATCTCTGATTACTCTAGGGTTGGTTGAAACCTTATTTGATCATGTAGTGGATATAGTTAAAAGGGAATTGCTTGGAGCAACAACCATAAAAAAAGCAAGAGTTGATGATCAGTTAGTTGTTTTTAACGAGGATATGGTTGATGCGGTTGTAAGGACTAGTGTTATTATTGGTGTTGGTGTTGGTGCTGGTGCTGGTGTTGGTGCTGGTATTGATTTTGGTGGACAAAGTGTTGGGGCTACCTTTTGTAGTCAATGCTTTGGCTTTATATGTGAAAAGTGCAAGAAACATGAAGAAGATTCTATCATGTATCTTCAAACATTGAGTCAGGCTGTGAATGAATTTAAAAAAACAAGAGGTGGTCAAGGTCATTCCATCAAAGAATGTTCGGGATCCATATACTCCACAGGCTTAGAGGAGAAAAAATCATTTATCAAGGCAATATAAAATTTGAAGAAGAAAATATTTAGAGAATTGCCAATAGCCGTAGGAGAGAAACTGTTGGAGCTCAAGCAAGTGAATCTTTATAAGCATGTGCCTATAGCTCAAAAGAACAAACTATTGGAACTGATGAGAGTAAAGGATCTGCGTATACAATACGGCATGCATTATTTTAGTGGAAATGATTTCAGGACCATGACAAGCATGAATATTTGGTGGAAACACTGGGTAATTTTTCTCCACTAACCTTCAATTTATAATGTTTGTTGGTTTTATCTTTTCAATCATTACTCTTCTTTACTCTTTAATATTATTTTTTATTTCAGTATATTGATGAAATTCTTAGCCTCATGTGGAAGAGACATTCGAGATACCCTGAGTACTATGATTCCACGGATAGAATCATTGATCTCAACTTCTATACCAACTTTAAACAAAGGTGTGATAGTATCAGCGATGAGGCAACAACAGTTGGTGGCAGAAGCTTTACACGGTTAATTAATGAGTTTGTATGGAATGACGATATGATTGACTACGTTATATCCTAGAGGCATGGATTGGATTGGTGCAAAAAGGTTCTGACAGTCATGAACATGAACAATGCTCATTTTGTGACTCTTGAGATCCTCTTGCACGAGGGTTGCATGAATATTTATGACTGCAACCTGATAGATGTGAAACATGCCAAGTTTTTTATATTTATACAACCTGTGTTCGAGTTGCTGCCAAGCTTGTTGAAGCAAAGTGGAATAATTAAGCATTTGCCAGATAAGTTCCTCGATGAAACATAGAAATTTGAAGGTCGATTGGAACCCATGGTAAAAAAATAACACCAAAGTCGTGTACGGGTCATATTCGCTTGTATTTATTGAGCATTTGATTACCAACACAGTAATTCAACCTTCTGAAACCATGTTGTGTGACAATACAGTTGGTCGAATGCAATGGAATTGGCTACTGGGATAGTATCTAGGAGCTTGGAGCCTTGACAATGTATTTGTAATTAATGACAATATTCTATTTTATATGTTATGTTATGTTATCTTATATTGAGAACAAGTACATAGTATGTGATGTTATATTGAGAGCAAGTACTTTATCAAATGTTGCTACATAAGAATGATATGTTGCAACATTTGAGGCATCTATAGCAACAGATAAGACATCTATAGTAACATATGTCTCATATGTAGCAACACATGGGACATTTATAGCAACATATGCCTCAAATGATCAAATGTTGCTACATAAGGGTGATATGTTGCAACATTTGGGGTATCTGTAGCAACATATAAGTCATTTATAGCAACACATGTGTCACTTGTAGCAACATTTAAATCACATATTGATATGTTGCAACATATTGAGCATCTGTAGCAACATAGAAGTCATATGTAGCAACATATGTCTAATATGTAGCAACGCATGGGTCATTTGTAGCAATATATATCTCAAATTGTCAAACGTTGCTACATAAGGGTGATATGTTGCCACATTTGAGGCATCTGTAGCAACAAATAAGTCATCTTTAGCAATATATGCCTCATATGTTGCAACATTAACTTAATGATGTTATGTTATGTTAAGAACGAGTAAAAATATTGGAACATGAGTGCAAAACTATGTTTATTTATTTATTTCCACAACTATGATAATTTTAATGATTGTACACAACTACATAAGAATTTTTCATCCTTCACAGTATTCTTCTTGGTAATATTTAAAAATAGAAAAAAGATCACAAAAATCAACACGAAGATTAGCTTCCAGTTGTTACAATATTCGGTCTTCCTCTTCTCCTTCATCACCCATTTGTTATTTCTTTTAATATGACTTTCATCATCAATTTCCAACTCCTTAATTCTCTTTGCGAATCTCAGAATAACAAACTTGGATCGTATATGAACATCTTTACGATCCATCCATCTAAAGAAGTTGCATGCATTCTCCTAAAATACACCACAAAGAAATTTAAATTAAACAAAAACCAAAATAAAGACAAACTATTGATGTCCAGACCAAGATGTAGAAATGTACATACACGATAGCGTGGACAAGACCAAAATCTTCAACCTGGATTATCCTTCGACCATGAAGTTTGCATTGAAAGTAAGTCTCCATGTTTGCAACAAATTTTCACACCCAACATGGGTTTATTCTCGTCATGACAAATTCGATTCAATATTACATTAGATATTATATCAAAAGTAACAAAAACACACAAAACGAATTCATGAAATCTCTAGTACTGAGCTATACTTTAAGAAATTCATTCTTACCCAACGACTATATTATAAAATTAATGATTTCATTGATTTGACAGTACATGATAGTACTGAGATTATTTATTATTTGATTTAAACCAGACCCCAATCAATTAGTTGTGTGTTAAAAAATAAAGAATAGAAAAGACTGATGAAATAAATAACATCATTATATCCCATGCACTCCAAAGATACAAGATCCATGCGAAGAGAGAGAGAGAGAAAGAGAAGCGGAGAAACCGAAGTGGCGAGGAAGAAAATGAAAATGAAAACCCTAATTTATATATATCCCTTCTAGAAATGAAATAATGGGCCGATTGGGCCAGTTTTAGAGGGTGGGATTGCCTATGACTTTTATAAAGTACTTATGTGTTTTAAGCTTTTACAACATATGTCAATTATGTGTACATGCAAGTAGTATCATCATTAATAGAGAGGAATTCAAGCACATAATTTGGAAAACATTAACATAAACATGTCATTGATAGTTGATATAGTGATATGCAAGGCTAGGCTAGGCTACATATTCATATTTACAAGGCATTAATGCCAACAAAAACAACAAAATTTACATCTGAAACGCTCGAGCCCTATACTACGACGTCAGCCAGCAAAAAAGGACTTGACTAGAGGATCTGAAGTCAACATTGAGCTATTAAACCTGGAGGGGCATCACCATTCTTTCTTGAAGGGTGGTGGATTAGAGCTACCCATGCACTATATCACAAGACCACCTACAGAAAAACAAACAACCATAGTTAGCTACCCCATGCACTTCGTTACCAGACCAGACAGGATATTATAAAGTAAGAAGACTTACCAAATGATGAAGCTACCCTCCATTATATTAGACAAGATCCGACAAAAACAAATAGTGACTATCACTTATGCACTGAGAACACACTTGAAGAATACATCATATTAACTGAGAACAACATAATTACGTTGATCATTCACAACAAGAGCATGCAGAGACTTAAATTTGTCCAAGGTGATAACATCTTCTTTGGGAAATATGAGTGAGATGAGGAGAAAGAATAAAGGAAAGAAAATAAAAAATGAGAGCTTTTTTTTGTGAGTAAATTATGAATTAAGGGAACCCTAACCTAAGTGTTAACCCTTTTATAGTGAGTAAGAGTGAGTGGAGTGTGTGTTAGTGGAGTGATGTGAGAAGTATTCTAAAATGATCTGTCACATGTTGTACTAGGTCACAATTTAATTGAATTAATACCAAAAACCATATTTTAGGATATACTTATGTTGCCACATATGACATATCTGTTGCAATTTCTACTACAAAATTCAACATTTTATACAACAGAACGTGCATATATTGCCACAGATGACATTTGATGGATGGGTTAATCGATAAATTGAGCAATTTAGCAATGGAAAAATGTCAAATTGAACCATATTTTAGTACTTTGGACCATAATTAAGCAATAAAAAGATGTTATAACACTTGGAACAATTATTTACAAGGGTTTTATATAACTATCATATGGAATTACTTAGTCATTGTATGATGAACTAATGGTATGATAGTATTTGTAAAAATAATTGATAGAATTGATGAAGGTTGTTGTATTAGACCATAATTTTATAATTAGACATGTTGTAGGACTATATATTAGTGTTACATGTTGTATTAGCTCACAATTTAATTTAATTAATACCAAAAACCACATTTTAGGATATACATATGTTGCCACATATGACAAATATGTTTCAATTTCTACTGCAAAATTCAACATTTTATCCAACAGAACGTGCATATGTTACCACAGATGACATTTGATAGATGGGCTAATCGGTAAATTGAGAAATTTAGCAATGAAAAATGTCAAATTAGACCATATTTTAGTACTTTAGACCATAATTAAGCAATAAAAAGATGTTATAACACTTAGAACAACGATTTACAAATGTGTTATATAACTATCATATGGAATTACTTAGTCATTGTATGATGAACTAGTGGTATGATAGTATTTGTATAAATAATTGATAGAATTGATTATGGTTGTTGTATTAGACCATAATTTTGTACTTAGACATGTTGTAGGACTATATATTAGTGTTACATGTTGTATTAGGTCACAATTTAATTGAATTAATACCAAAAACCTCATTTTAAGATATACATATGTTGTCACATATGACATATCTGTTGCAATTTCTACTGCAAAAATTCAACATTTTATCCAATAGAACGTGCATATGTTGCCACAGATGACATTTGATGGATGAGTTAATGTCACGATCCGAGTCTACACCCTGGACGTGGCCGGCACTTAAGAACCATTGGTGGTCCCCAAGTGAACTTTGACTATAAGCGGAAGACTAACTTAAGCATATAAAAGCTTAAAACTGAATAAAATTCAATAAACTCAACTTTTCAAAACTTTAACTCAAATGGACAACTTAGAATAAAAATAATATATTCAACTCGCCATAAAATAGGCACTTAAGTCTGTAAAACATTTAATAAAATAAATGAATAATACAGACTTCTCAATTATACTGACTATCTATGAAGCCTCAAACTGATAAAGATGGAAGTCGGGACAAGACCCACGAAATCCTGACTAAACTGAAAAATAAATAAAATCCTCCGGAAAATAAAGAGGCTCACCATAGGTAACTCGAACTCTCAGATGTATCAACGAATCTCCTGTTGATGATCCTGAATACATGTGTCTGCATCATGAAACGATGCAGGCCAAATGGCTCAGTACGTGGAATGTACAAGCATGTAAGAGGAATTCTAAAGCATAACATAAGCTTGAAACTTGATACAAAGGAAATATACTTACCTCTTCTCAAACTTACTCAACTCAAGGAATACTCAAGGATACTCAAAACTACTCAACTTACTCAACCCAGAAGTATTCAAGGATAAGATACTCAACTCAGAGATTAGATACTTAACTTAAAGATATGATATTCGACTCTGGGTACTCAACTCTGGATACTCAACTCAATATAAAGCAACAATACACATACAATATATAGAAAGCTTTATAAAATAGTAAAACAACTTAGTTCGCTAAAGAAAATGCAATAACAAACTCAACTTTACTTATATAATAAAGTAATATAGTTTCTGTGGGAGAGTTTCTCTAACCGACAACCATCACTTAAGAGTTATAGTGATGATACATCACTTTACCTCACGCTGCCAAGGACCATCCTATACCCTGCCAAAGGCATAAGACCTGAACTACTAAGTGGATTCACTAGTCTATGTGAAAAAGATTCATCTAAAAATTATGACCCTTTTCTACCATGATGGCTACATGGTTTTCATGGAGACTTGAGTTAATATGAAACTCGCATCCCCACATCAGTGCTCAATAATACTCCCAAAATATACTTAGCTCATCTGTTTTTAAAACAACTTCTTTTCTTATTTGAGATAATTACTCAAACTTAGCTTAAAAGCCCTCTTGGAATCGATGTTCCCTTTTCTTGCTCAAAATTCTTTTGGAAATCTCAGTTTCCTCTCATCTTAAATGTGAAAACATTTACTTTTGGAAATACTCAGTTCCCATATATCATTTTAAAGAGAATGAACTTTACTCTTACTATTTTCTCAACTTCAAAGCTTAAGTCTTAAAATAAAGTTTAAACATTTGTAAAAGACTTCTTAAAATATGGTTCATGCTGAATGATGGACATGAACGACTCAATGCAAGGTTTTCAATAACCATAGATATAACTCAATACTTGGAACTCAAGAACTTCAATGATACTACTTATCTCAAGATTTTTTGACTTATAGTGTTCATGCGGAATTATGGGCATGAAATATTCAAC
This sequence comes from Solanum gracilifrons, assembly GCA_029582605.1. Lineage (NCBI taxonomy): Eukaryota > Viridiplantae > Streptophyta > Magnoliopsida > Solanales > Solanaceae > Solanum > Solanum gracilifrons. Next base: position 26,021 of record JAJOOH010002374.1, read on the forward strand.
TCAAGTACTCAAAGATGCTTCTCAAAAGGGATTAGAAACTCAACACTTAAAGGCTTAGAACTTTAAGATACCACTTCTCTGAAATATGCTCAACTTACAAAGTTCATGCGAAATTATGGGCATGAAAAAACTCGACTCGATGGTCTACATAACTATATGGAACTCATGTATACGACTCTTCTTATTCTCTGACTTACTTCCTCAAAACTTAGTTCAAATCGATAGTTGATCTCAAAGGATTCACAATTGAACGCAAAGGCTTTCTTGAACTCTACTCTTAACTCCCTCTTGAATGTGAATTATGAATTCAAGAGTTATAGTTCATGATAAGAAAGATCTCATGATGACAAGTTAGACTCATGAATACATTATTCTCACTCGCATACTCATTTGCTTGAGTCTTGAAACAAGTTATTGGAATTTGTAAAAGACTCATCAAAAAGACAAAAAGGGATTTTCTGAAAACTATTCGAAAGAACTCTCAAGACTTGACTCTCAACTCTACCTTGAATGTGATTTATGAATTAAAGGTTGTGATTTGTGATAGAAAGGTCTCATGATGTTTAGGAATGATTTTAGATAGCTAAACATGAGAAAAGACTGAAAATCAATATTTGAGAGTGGGTCCGTGACGCGGAGAAGCTTTTAAAATTTGGTTTCAAAAACGTCTTTTGAGGCAGAACACCTCGTGTCAGCTCTACGACGCGAAGTTGAAATTTTGAATCTGGGCACTAGGCGCGCAACGCGCAATGACCTTCAAATTTCGTTTGACGAAATTTCTTCTTCATTTTCTAACCCCAATTCACCTAAATTCGATTCCTTTTCTCAATATCTCTTTAGATTTAGATACCGAGCATATGTACACTAGAATCTAACTCTAACCCCTCTATAAATCGACACATTAACCTCAAAAACTCGTCAATCTCAGCCCAATTCAAGAACTAAAGCAAATTCATGAATACATAACAAGAACATCAAAGCTTCAACTTTTAGAACAAATTTAAAGCTGAAATTAACATGATTGACGTGTGGGTGAACAAACACAACACTATGGAAGCTTACATACCTAAAAGAATTATCCTCTTGAAGAAACTTGAAGGAAAACCTTTGAAGAAGAACCCTAGCCTTAGTTTTTTCTTGAATTTCTTGAGCGTAGAATCTTTGGAGTGAATGAGAGGGTTTAGATTTAAGAAAATTGATTTTCTACACGTTTAGGATAATTTCGATGACCTCCTATGGGTTTTTAGGACTAAAATACCCCTAAAGAAATAATTAAAACGAGCTGGGAATCGGAAAGATCTTTCACCAGGCTGTGAGGTCCGTGTTGGCTCCGCGTCGCGAAGCTGCAGCCAAGTTTGCGCAACCTTAGTAAATCTGTCATAACGTTTTACTCAGAGCTTGGAATTGAGAAAACTCGGTGGCGTTGGAAATATAATTTGAAGTCCTTTCCTAAGGTATCTTGTGGCACACCTAAATCATCCTGATCTTGGAGTTATGGTCGTTTGAAGTCGACCCAAAACTCATACTTAGCTTAACTTGCAAAATTTCAGATTTTGGTATTTCCAATTCGATTCTTTTTGGAACTGAAGGTGCTACGTCTAGTGACCTTAACACTCAAGAAATTTTAAATTCCTTGCAAAAATCTCACTCACTACAAATAAAGGTTCGAGTCTTGGATAAAAAAAATTCTGGGGTGTTACAATTAATCGATAAATTGAGCAATTTATCAATGGAAAAATGTCAAATTGGACCATATTTTAGTACTTTGGACCATAATTAAGCAATAAAAATATGCTATAACACCTGGAACAATGATTTACAAGGGTGTTATATAACTATCATATGGAATTACTTAGTCATTGTATGATGAACTAGTGGTATGATAGTATTTGTAAACATAATTGATAGAATTGATAAAGGTTGTTGTATTAGACCATAATTTTGTACTTGGACATGTTGTAGGACTATATATTAGTGTTACATATTATATTAGGCCACAATTTAATTGAATTAATACCAAAAACCACATTTTAAGGATATACATATGTTGCCACATATGACATATCAGTTGCAATTTCTACTGCAAAATTCAACATTTTATCCAACAGAACATGCATATGTTGCCACAGATGACACTTGATGGATGGGCTAATCGATAAATTGAGCAATTTAGCAATGAAAAATGTCAAATTGGACCATATTTTAGTACTTTGGACCATAATTAAGCAATAAAAAGATGCTATAACACTTGGAACAACGATTTGCAAGGGTGTTATATAACTATCATATGAAATTTCTTAGTCATTGTACGATGAACTAGTGGTATGATAGAATTTGTAAAATTAATTGATAGAATTGTTGAAGGTTGTTGTATTAGACCATAATTTTGTACTTAGACATGTTGTAGGACTATATATTAGTGTTACCTGTTGTATTAGGTCACAATTTAATTGAATTAATATCAAAAATTATATTTTAGGATATACATATGTTGCCACATATGACATATCTGTTGCAATTTCTGCTGCAAAATTTAACATTTTATCCAATAGAACGTGCATACATTGCCACATATGATATTTGATGGATGGGTTAAATGAGAACACTAAGAAAAAATAGAAAATAAATATTTTTAGACTAAACATTTTATAAATAACAGATTCAAAAATCAGTACAAAACATAAAAAGGTCACCTTTTTCCCCATGAATTTGCAAGTATATGTTGCCACATATGACAATTTAATTAATATCCCACAGTGGTATAAGGCAAAAAATTAACTACCTAATCTAGTTCTAAATCACAATTACATAATTCAGAACGAATATCATTTTCATCGTCACTTTCCCTGGGCCAACCATTCTTGCGAACGCTTTGCTCATGTTGATGAATAGTGAAACAAATGGGTCTTTCTCCCAACAAATGAGGTTCTGGCACCCACATTCCACCTAAAACATATCGCAATTTGTGTCGATATCTCTAGATTTTTCGTGGCCTCGTTTTTTTCATGTTGGCAATGAACATTAAGCCTTCTCTCATGGATTTACCGCCCTTGAAGATTGAAATTATGGAAAGCACATAGCATGCACCAATGTGGCCTCCATCTGCTGCTTGATTAATCATTCCCAAATGCATTTGGATCGTTATGGTTGAAAAAATCAAACTACAGAAAAAATAACACATTTAAAAGGCATAATACATTGATAAAAACGTGAATACATGCGAAAAACATTAAATATTACCACGCCTTTTCTGTATAAGCCTTATAAATTCCCCGATGCTCTACACATTTCCAGGAAAGAAATTGATTTTCAAACTTCTGACCAACGGTTCACCAGCCATCTTCAATAAGGAAAGTCGACCAATGTTACCTTTTGATACACAGAAGGTTCATTACCAACTTGATTAAGGACCCTGGAACTGAGAAATCAAATCAAATAGTTAGGAAATCAAATTAAAGAGAGGCGGAAATTGATTAATATACATACATACATACCTTAATTTAACATTCATTATATCTTTGAGGGTTCCGGAAGTAATCATTTCAACGATAATTAGTAGACACCTCGGAAGGGATTCAATGTAGTTTTTACTCCTAGTCATTTTTGAAATTTTTTGAAAAGTTGCAAAAGTCTTGTGTGTACTTCTTGTTATATATAAGGAATGTACTGAATGTGGAAAGTTGCAACTTCTGAAGAAGAAAGAGTTTACAACTTTTGACTTTTCAAATGCAAGTATTTATTTTTTTGAAAAAAAGGGTAAAATATAAAGAGTTGTAACAAAAAATATTCTTGAAAGTTGTTCCAATGACAGTAATGATTGATTGTTCACACACCTTACACGTAATTATTAATTAGAAATATGCTGGAATAGATGTGTTATTTTGTTGTACTTGTAACACATAATTGACATATGTTGGAGCATATGCAATATTACGTTGTAAGATCTAACACATAATTGATATATGTTGGAACAGATGAGTCATTCTATTGTACTTGTAACACATAATTGACGTATGTTGGAACATATGCAATATTTTGTTGTAAAATGTAACATATAATTGTTATATGTTGGAACAGATGCAATATTATGTAGTAAGTAGCAACACATAATTGGCATATGTTGTAACAAATGCATCAGTTCAAAATAAATCACACATTTTATATAAATAACATAACATAAGTTGATTCAAATTAACATAAGAAGATAGGGAATAACATCCTCAAATAAAAAAGAACATTCATTAAAATTCAACAACACTTATGGAGCATTTCGATTTGGGCATGTAGTTCTTTTGTGGCAGAAGTCCTTACATAAGGAACACTTATTTTTTCTTGTTGGAAATGATTCACCAACTCCACGCCGTCTCTTATATCTCCTTCTTCCAGGTTTGCTTGGATCAACATATGGAGGAGGTATTTCTCTCTATGATATCCAAAGGGACAATCCAAGAATCTTCAGGTGACATAGGGTGAATTTTCTCACAATGTGCAATTATGTATTTTTCCACTGAATAATATGGAGAGGAGTAATCATAAATTTGATTTCCAAAATCGGCACCATATTGGGATCGAAGCGCTGCCATGACATGTGGACAAGGTATTTTGTCCAACTCAACAATTCTATAAGTACAAGTTATTATTTGTAGATCCATCGTAGCAACATCACCATGACCAGTGACATTAACTTGTAGTTAACGATTTGATGAGCCAACAACTTGTTGCCTGTGTTGACATACTTTGATATGTCCTTTTCAATTGAAGGAACAAATTTATTTGCAGAGTTCACCAGCTCCATACGCCGTCGGTGAAATAAAAGTGCAAACCTCCTATTTATTTCATCAAATAGAGAAAATGGGAAATTCTCTTTCAACATCAAACATAGCATTCACCGACTCCGCGATGTTTGACGTCATAATGTTATATCTACACAATAAAAAATAAAAAATAATCAAAACACATAAAATTACAATAAATGGAGATAGTATAGACAATAATGTACCTATTTCCCGGGTAAAATGCCCTGCTCTATGTGTGGAATCTAATACGTTCAATAGTTCCAGCCGCCTTTGGTATCAAATCTCTTATTTGATTGAAATGGTCATTGAACTCACATCTATCGTACGCATTTGCTGCTTTATAAAAATGGGACACTGCAAGGAATTGTGAAACGTATTTTGAATATTTTCCCCAAGGTGTCTCATACAACAACCATTATGAGATGCACGGTAGATAGTCGAAACCATCTTTCGAATACTTGGATGCCTATCAGAAATAATGCACAACTCATTAGTATCATCTACAAAGCTTCTTATATTTTGAACAAAAATATTCATATGAGGCATCGCATTCCTTGTCCACAACACAAAAAGCCACTGGAAATATATGATTCCCAGCATCTTGTACCACCGCCGATAGCAAAACTCCTTCATACTTGCTCCTCAGGAATGTCCCATCAACGACTATTACTTTTCTCATTTCTTGAAAACCAATTATCCAAGAGGCATATGATACAAAGAAGTAAATGAAACTCCCATTTTCATTGAGCGACAATGTCTTCTTGCTTCTTGGATTTGCAACTTCATGCATATAATGGTACGCATTAAGCACTGCATTCCCGTGCTCATGTGTTCCCCTAACAGAAGACTTAGCATGCTCCATGCCCTTATAAGTCCTCCAATAGCTTACCTTATGTAACATATCACAATTTGAAATAGCTAGGAAGAAGCTAAGAACTGGAAATAGTCATTTTTGGAAATAACGAAAATCTGGAAATTTGTTTAACTTAGGAAAAATGAGTTTTTGGTCAACTTCAAACAGCCATAACTCCTAGCTCAGAATGATTTAGGTGTACTTACAGAAATGGTTGGAAAGCTTTTGGAATGATCTTTCCAACGCCGCCAAGTTTGCCCATTTCCGAGTTCGTATGAGTGAGATATGCCCTTTAGAAGTTGGGTTGTTCAAATAAGAAAAGATCCAATCCGGTTTTTTAAGGGGTATTTTAGTCTTTTCCTTGCCCTATTATTTTAATCCGTTTTTAGGAGTTTAATATGGGTCAAATCAGATTCTAGTCAGTTTTAGAAAATTGGAATTAATGCTAGGGCTTGGAGAAAGGAGAAAGGAGGAGAAAGAAGAAGAAAGGGCAAGATTCATCAAGATCGACCAATCTAGTTGTGGTTTTCGCCAAGGATTTATTCCTACCAGGTATGTGACGCTTTCATAACGTTGGGATCATTCTCCCACGTGCCAAGAATATTTATTTCAGCAAGGATTCGTCCTAAAAGAGTTTGAAAAATGATGTTCTTGATACCTATTCATTGATTTGATGTTGTGCTTGAATTTGGCTGATATGGGGAAGTTTCTAAGATCGTTATATTGTATTATAGAGTCTTTTCGAGTTAGGTTCTTAGGTACATTTTCTGGGTATCTGTATCTAAAAGGAATTTAAGAAAAAGAACCGAGTTTGGGTGAATTGGGGCTGGAAAACGAAGAAGAAATTTCGTCTGATGAAATTGGGAGGTGGTGGCGCGTCGCGGACCCATTCCCAGATTTGGGAAAAGTAGTTCGCGTCGCGGAGCCGTCACAGAATGTTCTGCCTAAAAAGTTATTTTAGAAACTGAAATTTAAAAGCCTTTGCGCGTCGCGGACCCACCCTCAAGTTTTGATATTTCGATCTTTTCTCGTGTTTAGCTATCTAAAATCATTCTTAAAGATCATGAGATTTTTCATATCACAAATCATAATCCTTGAATCCATAATTCAATTCAAGGAAAGTTAGGAGTCAAGTCAAGATGTCAAAGAGCTAAGTCAAGATAAGTTCTTAAAGTTTTGAAAAGTCTTTCACAAACGTTTTAACTTTGTTTTAAGACTTAAGTTTCAAGTTAACTAAAGAGTAAAGATTTGAAGTCCATCTCTTCAAAGGAGTATATGGGAACTAAGTATTCCCAAGAAGTTTATAAATGTTTTCACATTTTGAGAGAGAAAGGGAACATTGATTCCAAGAGAGCTTTTAAGCTATGTTTTGAGTAATTATCTCAAATCAAAGAAAGAGTTTTGTTTTTACAAACACATGAGCTAAGTATATTTTGGGAGTAATATTGAGCACCGATATGGGGATGCGAATTCATATTAACTCAAGTCTCCATAAACCATGTAGCCATCATGGGGTAGTAAAGGATCATACTTTTTAGATGATTCCTTAAGATGCTTTTAGCATAAGCTAGTGGATCCACTAAGTTAAGTAGGCTCTATATGACGGAAAAGTATAAGACAGTTCTGGCAGCGTGGACAAGACGTTGTATCACCACTTAGGCTCATAGTGGTGGTTGTTGGTTAGAGAATATACCACAGAAACTATATTACATTCTTATATAAGTAAAGTTGAGTTTGTTAGTACATTTTCTTTGACGAACTATGATGTTTTCAACTGTGTTTTAAGCTTTATATATTGTCTGTGCATTATTGCTTTATATTTGAGTTAAGTTATTCAGAATTTGAGGAGAGCCAAGGTAAGTATTTCTTCAGATTCTTTTCAAGCCTATATCTTGTCTTAGTGTTCCAACTTGAATACTCGTACATTCAATGTACTGATTCACGTTGGCTTGCATCTTATTATGATGCAGAAGAAGGTAACCAGGATCAGCATCCAGCGCCTCGTTGATCCAGCTTGAGCACTCAGAGTCTGTTGGTGAGCCTCATTGCATCCCATATGACTCCTTTATTTACTTTCTAGTCTTTCAGATGTTAGGATGATTAGAGGTCCTGTCCCGACATCCCTCTTTGTTTTAGAGGCTTCATAGACAGTTAGTAGTCAGATGTCTTTACATTGTCATTTCATTTGTTAAGACCTGAGTTGCCATTTTGGCCAAGTTGAATGTTGACCTTTAAACTTCTAAGTTGTTTCACTAAGTTATTTGAGTCAATTCATTTGATCATTGTAATAATGTTTAGAGTTTTCCGCTGAGTCAGTAGGTCAGGCTAAGGGTTCGCTTGAGGCCAGCAATGGTCTTCGAGTGCCGGCCACCTCTAGGGTGTAGGCTCGGGGAGTGACAAACTTGGTATCAGTGCCCAGACTTCAAGAGACCTAGGGAGTCTATGAAGCCGTGTCTATAGAGTCTTAGTTATCGGTGTAAAGCGCGCAACATCTATAATTGGGAGGCTGCAACACTTGGGAAATTTCCTCATTTCTTTCACACTCATTTCGTGAGTTAGAGTTTGATCTCTAAAAAGTTTCTTCTAATTCGTTTTTGCGCGTGTTTTTAGATAATCATGCCTCCACGAAGATTTGTCAAAGGTCATCCTGCTAGACGGAATGTTGAGGAACAAGAGTTACCCAATGCACCTGAAGTGCAACCTCAAGGAGAAGTCACCAATGATGAGTTCCGTGAGGCTATCTGGATGTTGAGACAAGCTGTGACTAACCAGGTTGGGCAACAAAGAGGAGCTCGACAAGAAGAGGCTGACACTTTAAGGATTCGTGAGTTCTTGAGGATGAATCCTCCAAGTTTCACTGGTTCAAGCACTACTGAGGATCCAGAGAACTACATTGAGGAACTGAAAAAGGTATTTGATGTGATACATGTTGCTGATATTGGAGAGTCGAGCTAGCTGCATATCAACAGAAGAATGTTGCTAGGACTTGGTTTGATCAGTGGAAAGAGGGTAGACCTGAGGATGCACTACCTGCGAGTTGGGCTTGTTTTGAGGAGGATTTCTTTGGGCGTTTATTTCCCCGAGAATTAAAAGAGACTAAGGTACGAAAATTTCTTACACTTAAGCAAGATTCTCTAAGTGTTTATAATTATGGGTTGAAGTTCACCCAACTATCTCGTTATGCTCCCGAAATAGTTAAGGACATGAGGAGTAGAATGAGCTTGTTTGTTGCTGGGTTGTCCCGTCTATCAAACAAAGAGGACAGGGTTGCGATGCTAATCGGGGACATGGACATATCAAGGTTGATGGTTTATGTACAGCAGGTTGAGGAAGAGAAGCTGAGTGACAGGGAAGAGTTCAGAAATAAGAAAGCTAAGACAGGAAACGAGTCTGGGCAACAGAAGGGTAATGTGAACCGTTCGTCATTTCAGTAAAAGTAAAAGGGACCCGCTTCATCATCTACTAGTGCACCTGTACCCAGAAACAAAGGTGAGTATAATGGCCAGAATTCGCAGAACTTCAGAGCTAGACCTGCACAGTCTCAAGGTAGTGTGGCACAAGGAGGTAACTGGGCTCCTACATGTGTTAAATGTGGTAGGATCCACCCAGGTAAGTGTCGTGATGGCCAGACAGGATGTTTCAAGTATGGGCAAGAGGGTCACTTCATGAAAGAGTGTCATAAGAACATGCAAGGTAGTGGACATCAGGGCAATAAAGCCCAATCTTCATCAGTTGCTCCACCAGACAGGGCTACACCTAGAGGAGCTACTTCCGATAATGGCGGAGTAGCAAATCGCCTCTATGTGATCACTAGTCGTCAAGAGCAAGAGAACTCTCCAGATGTTGTCACTAGTATGATCAAAGTCTTTACTTTCGATGTTTATGCTTTGCTAGACCCAGGAGCAAGTTTATCTTTTGTAACCCCTTATGTTGCAAACAAGTTTGATGTTCTTCTTAAGAAACTTCGTGAACCTTTTTGTGTTTTTACACCAGTTAGGGAGTCTATTCTAGCAGAAAGCGTCTATCGTGATTGTCCTATTTCGATCAATCATAAGAACACCATGGTTGATTTAGTTGAGTTAGACATGGTAGATTTTGATGTCATTCTAGGTATGGACTGGCTTCATGCCTGTTATGCATCAATAGATTGTATAACTCGAGTTGTCAAGTTTCAGATTCATAATGAGCCAATCATAGAGTGGAGTGGTAGTTCAGCAATGCCTAAAGGTCGTTTCATTTCGTACCTTAAGGCAAGAAAGTTAGTTTCAAAGGGTTGTATCTATCACTTAGTCCGAGTTAATGACTCTAGTGTTGAGATACCTCATAATAAATCAGTTCCTATAGTAAAAGAGTTTCCAGAAGTCTTCCATGATGATCTACCCAGAGTCCCTTCTGAGAGAGAAATAGACTTCGACATAGGCATCATTCCAGATACTCGTCCTATCTCTATTCCGCCATATAGAATGGCACCAGCAGAGTTGAAAGAGTTGAAAGAACAGTTGAAAGATCTCCTAGATAAGGGTTTCATTCGACCAAGTGTCTCACCTTGGGGCGCTCCGGTCTTGTTTGTGAGAAAGAAAGATGGTTCCCTTAGGATGTGTATAGATTACCGCCAATTGAACAAGGTTACCATCAAGAATAAGTATCCTCTTCCGAGAATTGATTATCTTTTCGATCAACTTCAGGGTGCTTCCTGTTTCTCAAAACTTGACCTCAGATCAGGCTACCATCAGTTGAAAGTTAGGGAATGTGATATTCCAAAGACATCATTCAGGACCCGTTATGGTCATTATGAGTTTCTGGTCATGTCGTTCGGTTTAACTAATACACCAATAGCGTTCATGGACCTTATGAATAGAGTCTTCAAACCTTATTTAGATGTGTTTGTTATTGTCTTCATTGATGACATACTAATCTATTCAAGGAATGAAGAAGATCATGCTAGCCATCTCAGAATAGTTCTTCAGACTTTGAAAGATAAGGAGTTGTATGCTAAGTTCTTGAAATGTGAGTTTTGGCTTGAGTCTATGGCATTCTTGGGCCACATAGTTTTCGGTGATGGAATTAGAGATAATACCCAAAAGATAGAGGCAGTGTAGAGTTGGCCTAGACCCACATCTCCAACTGATATTAGGAGTTTCTTGGGTTTAGCTGGCTATTATAGAAGGTTTGTAGAGGGGTTCTCGTTTATTTCGTCTCCTTTGACCAAGTTGACTCAAAAGATAGTTAAGTTTCAATGGTCTGAAGCTTGTGAGAAAAGTTTTTAGGAATTGAAGAAGAGGTTGACTACTGCCCCAGTTTTGACCTTACTAGAAGGTACTCAAGGTTTTATGGTGCATTGTGATGCATCTAGAGTTGGTTTGGATTGTGTGTTAATGAAGAATGGCAAAGTTATAGCCTATGCCTCCAGACAGTTGAACGTTCATGAGAAAAATTACCCAACCCATGACTTAGAGTTGGCTGTTGTAGTATTATCTTTGAAAATATGGCGTCATTATTTTTATGGTGTTAATGTGGATGTGTTCACCGATCACAAGAAGTCTTCAGTATATGTTTAGTCAGAAAGAGCTTAATCTCATACAGAGAAGGTGGTTAGAGTTACTCAAAGATTATGACATGAGTATTCTTTATCACCCAGGTAAGGCTAATGTTGTTGTTGATGCCTTAAGCAAGTTGTCTATGGGTAGTATCGCCCATTTTGAGGAAGATAAGAAAGAGTTAGCAAAAGAGGTGCATAGACTTGCACGACTAGGAGTTTGACTAATTGATTCCACAGAAGGAGGAGTAGTGGTGATGAATGGGATTGAATCATCATTGGTGTCAGAAGTAAAAGAGTAGCAAAACTAAGATCCTTTGTTGCTTGAATTAAAGGCAAGTGTTCAAAAGCAAAATAAGTATTGGCTTTTGGAACAAGGGGGAGATAGTGTTTTAGGTATCAAGGTAGATTGTGTGATTGATTTCAAGGGTAATTGGGATGATCACCTATCTCTCATTGAGTTTGCTTACAACAATAGTTACCATGCTATCATCCAAATGGCTCCATATGAGGCTCTTTATGGGAGAAGATGCAGATCTCCTATTGGATGGTTTGAAGTTGGTGAAGTTGGGTTAATAGGACCACACTTAGTTCATCAAGCTATGGAGAAAGTGAAAGTTATTCAAGAGAGATTGAGAACAGCGCAGAGTCATCAAAAATCCTATACTGATGGTAGGAAAAGGGAGTTAGAGTTTGAAGTAGATGATTCAGTTTACTTGAAAGTTTCACCCATGAAGGGTGTTATGAGATTTGGTAAGACGGGGAAGCTTAGTCCCCGGTATATTGGCCTTACAGAATATCCAAGAGGATTGGCAATGTAGCTTATGAGTTAGAGCTACCACAAGAGTTAGAAGCGGTTCATCCGGTATTTCATATTTCCATGTTGAAGAAGTGCATGGGAGATCCTTAACTTATCATACCAACTAAAGATATTGGAATCAATTATAGATTATCTTATGAAGAGATTCCGGTTCAGATTCTAGGTCGGCAAGTTCGCAAGTTGAGAACAAAAGAGGTAGCATCAGTCAAAGTCCTTTGGAGGAACCAATTTGTTAAGGAAGCTACTTGGGAAGCTGAGGAGGATATGACGAAGATATATCCACATCTCTTCGAATCCGGAGAAGTTCCAAATTAAGGTACTAATCCTTTCTTGGTATTTATTTTTAAGTTGGCATGTTGTTTTGCATTTGCTTGTTGGGGGTTTGAACTTGATGTTACCACCCTTAGCCTAGTAAGAGTAATCTCATTCGAGGACGAATGTTTCCAAGGGGGAGATATTTTAACATCTCACAATTTAAAATAGCTAGGAAGAAGCTAAGAATTGGAAATAGTCATTTTTGGAAATAATGAAAATCTGGAAATTTGTTTAACTTAGGAAAATTGAGTTTTTGGTCAACTTCAAACAGCCATAACTCCTAGCTCAGAATGATTTAGGTGTACTTCCAGATATGGTTGGAAAGATTTTGGAATTATCTTTCCAACGCCGCCAAGTTTGCACATTTCTGAGTTGGTATGAGTGAGATATGCCCTTTGGAAGTTGGGTTGTTCAAATAAGGAAAGGTCCACTCCGATTTTTAAGGGGTATTTTAGTCTTTTCCTTGCCTTATTATTTTAAACGTTTTTAGGAGTTTAATATGGGTCAAATCAGATTCTAGTCAGTTTTAGAAAAATGGAATTTACTCTAGGGCTTGGAGAAAGAAGAAGAAAGGGCAAGATTCATCAACATCGATCAATCTAGTTGTGGTTTTCGCCAAGGATTTATTCCTACCAGGTATGTGAGGTTTTCATAACATTGGGATCGTTCTTCCACGTGTCAAGCATATTTATTTCAGCAAGGATTCGTCCTAAAAGAGTTTGAAAGTTGATGTTCTTGACACTTATTCATTGATTTGATGTTGTTCTTGAATTTGGTTGATATGGGGAAGTTTCTGAGATCGTTACGTCGTATTATAGAGTCGTTTCGAGTTAGGTTCTTAGGTACATTTTTTGGGTATTTGTATCTAAAAGGAATTTGAGAAAAAGAACCGAGTTTGGGTGAATTGGGCTGGAAAACGAAGAAGAAATTTCGTCGGACGAAATTGGAAGGTGGTGGCGCGTCACGGACCCAATCTTCAGATTTGGAAAAAGTGGTTCACATCGTGGAGCCATCACGGAGTGTTCTGCCTAAAAATTTAATTTTGAAACCAAAATTTAAATGCCTCTCCGCGTCGCGGACCCACCTTCAAGTTTTGATATTTTGATATTTTCTCATGTTTATCTATCTAAAATCATTCCTAAACATCATGAGATCTTTCCTATTACAAATCCTAATCCTTGAATCCATAATTCAATTCTAGGAAAGTTAAGAGTCAAGTCAAGAAGTTAGGAGTCAAGTCAAGAAGTCAAAGAGCTAAGTCAAGATAAGTTCTTAAAGTTTTCAAAAGTCTTTCACATACGTTTTAACTTTGTTTTAAGACTTAAGTTTCAAGTTAAGTAAAGAGTAAAAGATTTGAAGTCCATCTCTTCAAAGGAGTATATGGGAACTAAGTATTCCCAAGAAGTTTATAAATGTTTTCACATTTTGAGAAAGAAAGGGAACATCGATTCCAAGAGAGCTTTTAAGCTATGTTTTGAGTAATTATCTCAAATCAAAGAAAGAGTTTTGTTTTTACAAACACATAAGCTAAGTATATTTTGGGAGTAGTATTGAGCACCGATATGGGATACGAGTTCATATTAACTCAAGTCTCCATAAACCATGTAGTCATCATGGGTAGTAAAGGATCATACTTTTTAGATGATTCCTTAAGATGTTTTTAGCATAAGCTAGTGGATCTACTAAGTTAAGTAGGTTCTATATGACGGCAAAGTATAGGACAGTTCTGGCAGCGTGGATAAGACGTTGTATCATCACTTAGGCTCATAGTGGTGGTTGTCGGTTAGAGAATATACCACAGAAACTATATTACTTTCTTATATGAGTAAAGTTGAGTTTGTTGTTGCATTTTCTTTAACGAACTAAGATGTTTTCAACTGTTTTCTAAGCTTTATATATTCCATGTGCATTATTACTTTATATTTGAGTTAAGTTATTCAGAAGTTGAGGAGAGCCAAGGTAAGTGTTTCTTCAGATTCTTTTCAAGCCTATATCTTGTCTTAGCGTTCCAACTTGCATACTCGTACATTCAATGTATTGATGCCAGTTGGCCTGCATCTTATTATGATACAGACGTAGGTAACCAGGAGCAGCATCCAACGCCCGTTGATCCAACTTGAGCACTCAGAGTTTGTTGGTGAGCCTCATTGCATCCCAGAGGACTCTTTTATTGTTTTCTAGTCTTTCAGATATTAGGATGATCGGGGGTGCTATCCCGACATCTCTCTTTATTTTAGAGGCTTCATAGATAGTTAGTAGTCAGATGTCTTTACATTGTCATTTCATATGTTAAGACCTGAATTGCCAATTTGGCCAAGTTGAATGTTGACCTTTAAACTTCTAAGTTATTTCACTAAGTTATTTGAGTAAGTTCATTTGATCATTGTAATAATGTTTATAGTCTTCCGTTGAGTCAGTAGGCCAGGCCAAGGGTTCACTTTGATGCCAGCAATGGTCTTCGAGTGCCGGCCACGTCCAAGATGTAGGCTCAGGGGGTGACACCTTACAACTCAATTCTGTGCGGAGTTGATTTGACATGTCTCTTGTGGATGGGTCTTTAACTTTGGGAAACCTAATTTCAAAGTATTTACCTATGAATTTTGTCTTGGCATGCGAATTATGGCTCGTAAGATGCTTTGAACCACATATATGGTACTTTTCATAGATATTAATGATAAATTTGTCGCTACTTGTAAATTTCACAGCCCTCAACCACCAATTGCACTCCGAATATGAACATTTAAAAGAAAACACATTACGAGAATTGATCACCTTTTTCAGTCTAAAATATTTTTTCAAGCAAGCAATGTTCAATGAATTTGCTAGTTTTTCCTTGTTCTGGAATGTCATTCCCTTATAAAAATCGGTTTGATCATCTCGAACATTATTCACACGTGATGATTAAGAAGAAACTGAATTGTTGCTGCCAATAATAGGTGTAGGAGGATTGTTGTTCTCAAGGTCCGGCATTTCATCTTTTCCAATTTCATCATCGTGATTATTCATGTCCACAACATCAAATTCATCATTTAACATATCTTGTTGGTCTTCTTCTAGATTATGATCCTCCTCGATAGGATTTTCAGCCACGTACTCTTAATATGGGTCTCACTGCTCCTCCCAAATAAACAAGTAAACTTGGTTGATCAATTATTTTAAAAGGTAATACCTTCTCATTATGGAAAAAACTGGGAATATAACTCATGGCAACATTTTTCGATTGACAATTGAGTCCACAACTTTGGATGACTAAATTCAAAAAATCATCATACAAAATATTTATTTTAACAGTCATCCCTACCGACCCTCCCCCTTTCTTACCATCCTTCTAATGCCAAATATATCGATTTTTCTTCTCGATCCATTCACCACGACAATCAATCCCTACAAATAATCCATTCATTTATTGTACCTGAAGAAATTAATTAAAAAAAACAATTAGGACTATTGAAGAAATTAATTCAAAAAACAATTAGTAAGTTATATGATCCAACATATGACTATTTTGTTGCGACATGTAAGTCATATGTTGCAGCATATGACTATTCTGTTGCGACATGTAAATCATATGTTGCTACATATAAATGTTTTGTTGTGACAAATAAATCACATGTTGCAACATATGTAAGTTATATGTTGCAACATATGACTATTCTGTTGTAAAATGTAAGTCATATGTTGCTACAAACAACTATTATGTTGTGACACATAAATCAAATGTTTAAACAAAATGTATAAGTCATCTATTGCAACATATGGCTATTATGTTGCGTCATGTAACTCATTTATTGCTACATATAACTGTTTTGTTGTGACAAATAAATCACATGTTGCAATATGTTTAAGTCATATGTTGCAGCATATGACTATTATGTTGCAACATGTAAGTTATATGTTGCTACATATAGTAATTCTGTTGCGACACATAAATCACATATTATAACAAAATGTGCAAGTTATATATTGCAACATATGACTAATCTATTAGTGCGACATGTAAGTCATATGTTGTAACATATGGCTATTTTGTTGCGACATATAAGTCATATGCTGCTACATATAACTATTTTGTTGCGATACATAAATCACATGTTGTAACAAACTATGTAAATCATAAGTTGCAACATATGACTATTATGTTGCGACATGTAAGTCATATGTTACTACATATAACTATTTTATTGCGACACATAAATCACATATTGTAACAAAATGTGTAAGTCGTATGTTGCAACATATGACTATTTTGTTGAGACATGTAAGTCATATGTTGCTACATATAATTATTCTATGATGACAAATATATCAAATGTTGCAACATGTGTAGGTTATATGTTGCAACATATGGCTATTTTATTGCGATATGTAAATCATATGTTGCTACATATAACTATTTTGTTGCAACACACAAATCACATGTCGTAACAAAATGTGTAAGTTATATGTTGCAACATATGGCTATTTTATTGCGACATGTAAGTCATATGTTGCTACATATAACTATTCTGTTGCAGTACAAAAATTATATGTTGCAACATGTGTAAGTTATATGTTGCAACATATGTCTATTTTGTTGCAATTGAAATATCCTTTATGTTAGAAACTTAAGACTATAATCTATTCCAATAGTCAACAGTTGCAACATACATAGTCATCTGTTGAAAATGCGAATGCAAATTATTGAAAAAATTACCGATTATACCCAGATGATGATGAATGATTCAAATAACTATTAATCTTTACTTATCAAACAATTGTGTGTGAACACAATCACTTATGAAGTAATTTCAATTGATACAGAACGAAATTTGATCCACTGATTAGCTAAATCTGATTCAAGAAGAAGAAGCACAAGGACTACAGCAAAGCCCAACAATGTACGAACAAGAAAAAGATGAAGAGAACGAAGAAGAAGAAGAAGAAGAAGAGGAGGAGGAATACGGCGAGAGGCGGGGGGAAATCTGGTCCGCTCGCTGGCTTCCCTCCAGTTTTGGCTCCCATCAAAATTGGTTAAATTAGATTTTAGTCATTTATCCTTTTACCCCTCATTTAATACAATGGACCAAACTGCCAACTTATAAACTTGAGGGCAACTCCACAATCCTTAATCCTTAACTACATAATTGTCACCTACACTCAATAATTAAGACTTATTTCACCGTCATTTATTTTGACACATTTTTGTCACCCTTAATTCAAAGTCCCTAGATACGGTACCATATTTGAAAATTTTGATATCGTAATTTTGATATTCAGTTTTTAAAACGTTATATCATTACCATACCAATTTAATTCGGTATTTTGAAGTTCGATCTCAAAATTTTACGATATGGTAAATTGATAATCATAATTTGTTTATGTCATTGATAGAGTATCAAGTAGCCTTGGATCTTGTCCCAGTAATCTATCTTCAATTCATAGAAGAATCAGTTGAGTTATAACTTTCACCATTATTTTACAAACATATGCATACTATACAAATATTAGATTTTCAACTATAAAGTTATTGATCTCATGTTTTAAAAGTTTTTGCATGATTGATATAGTTTTCAAAATAGTAGTAAGTCAGGCAAAGGATCCGCTTGAAACCAACAATTATTCTGAGTATCGACCACAATCAAAGTGTAATTCGAATCATGACAAATTATAATACTCCTTCCGATTTAATTTGAGTGTCTTACTTTCTTTTTTGTTTATTTCAAAAAGAATGTCACTTTCTATCCCAATTTATATGACTACTTTCATTTTTAGTCTGTTTCTATATTTTGTGACAATTGAACTTTAAAATATTAATTTTACCCTTGATGAAATTATTTATAGTCATACAAGCATCTATGACTTATTTTATAATTACAAAGTCTTTATTTTTAAAACTTTGTGTTAAATCAATCTACATCATATAAATTGAGATGGAGAGTTAATTCTTTACATCCAATATCCTACATGGCTTATTTAAACCCAAAAGACATTATGATATATTACATACATCTTTAATTTAAGACTAAGAGATTAAAAAACATTCTTTATTTACTTAAATTTGTGCCAGAGTTAAACTAAGACAGACAAATTAAAATTGTGAGAATGTACAAGTGTTAATTGGAGTAATAAGTAATTTGAAATCAACAATAAGGATTAAAAAAAAAAATTAAAAATGTGGGGAAGAATTTATATTTTTGGGGAGAACCAAAATGTAACCTGGTCGTGGGAAACATTTTCCTTTCTTGGTACCCAACACAATTACATAAAAAAAATGACAAGTGGTATGTATAATTCTCCCTTGAAAAGATTCTGATAGGTAGACCAAGTTCATCCCAAATGGCCAAAAAAGTGACCTCAAGTCCTAAGCCTGATACCTACTTTGCAGAACTTTTTAAGTTACTGTGGGAGCCTTAACTTAGACTCAAGGAATTCATAAAGCACGTGAAATAGCGTGAAGAAAGCATGAATCAATTGACACAACAGGGAGAACAAGCTTTATAAACAACCTACAATTTTTGTCACAACCTCTACCCTTTGGGCGAGCACTTTGTGTGCACTGGATAAATCCCCCAGTGTAACTGTCTGCAAATCACACTGTCATTCGGGTGAGCACTTTGTGTGCACTAGGTAAACCCCTCAGTGTGTAAACAAGCCTTATGCAATTGACTCGACTCAAAAGACATTGATAGGGGATCGATCCCGGATCATCTGTGTGGATAATCACCCTCTAAACCAGCTAAGCTATCTCGAATATAAAAATGATTTTTTCTATATATAAAAATGATGTGAATTTTTCATTTTTACAATAAAAAATCTGAAAAGATTCATTTCATAAATTTAATTTTTAATTTGTAATTGGCTCATTTCTTCCGCAAGAAACCGCAGAGCCAAAGGTCCATCATTTCTAGGCTTTCATTTTGACCACCAGATAACTACAACCATGTGCTTGCCTGACAAGCATATGATGCTCCATCCCAGCACTCCCTACATTTCTAAAAGGTCCACAATACCAAGCATTAGAAAAACACCCCAATTTATTTTTAATTGAAAGATGTCATTCTTAAAGTTGCTATCAAAAAAAGAGAGCATCTGATTATCCTGAGAATACACCGTTAAAGAGAGCACGATAATGATTATCCAAGTAGAGGTTTTGTATCGACGAGTCTAAAGGCAATTCAGTTTCAAAAGCGTGTACATAGGTCAGAAGATGGACAAATCATTTGTATTAGCCTGAAAACTCATACGACCACAAGTTTTGAACTGAAATAGCAATAGAAAACTTAAAAAACGAAACATGCGGCGAAAAATTTCTCATATTTATCTCATTGCAACAATATTAACAAACCTGAACCAATAACACATCACACTAGAGCTGCAGATTACAATTATAGACTGCAAACAACATGAAAACGTAATAGACCAAGTAAATGCCAACAAGCTACTCTATACAACCACAAAACCAACTGTCACACAAATTGTTCTCTGCCAAAAGGTTAGCTCAACTCTGACATCTTGAGTTTCTTTTCCTGCTTATCTGTAAGCAGAGAGGGACCGGACCATAGTCTTCTAAGTCAGAAGCACACCAAGATTCACTGCCTATCTCAATGTTTGAAGATATCGATTTCTTGCTCCAACCAGAGCAGAAACATCATAGTCATTGGCATGCTTGTTACAATTTTACAATCAACCATTACGGGGGTAAAATAGGGGATTTGTAAGGTACACAAGGAACTCCTCAGGTTTATACGGAGTTGCTTCTTAAGACAGTATATAGGTTTTCCCTTGTGTGTTATTGTGTGCGTGTTAACCCACTTCGTGCTACACTCCTGCAGATAATAAGATTATTTTAAGTTAAGAGAAAATTTCAACTTTATGCAGTATTATCTTCGACAAATGAAGATGTGCAAGTCGCAATTTCAACTTATATAGTATCATCTTCCAAAGATGAATGACTACAGTTAAAGAAAATTCAATTTGTTAGCAGCTTAACCAAACCAAAATTTTCTGTGGCAAAGGAAAAGACAGTCAGCTGTGTGCTACTCAGAAACCACGCCATTTTCTAATGTTTTAGATAGCCGAACAGCAAGAACAGTTGCCATAGCCGTGATGAATCAGAATTTCCTTCTTGGATAAACTACATAACCATTGAACTCCCAGCTGAATTAATCTTTAGCAACAGAATTCTCTGGAAAAAATTAGAACTTCCACCTGAGTTTTAACATTAGTAGCCGAAATCCTCTGAAAGATCATTTTTCAAGGCATGAGAGCTAGTGTTCAAAGCTTTTCTCAGGCACAAAACTTGTTTAAGGAAAGCAAAATCTGGCACAAAACTTGTTGTCCCCCTTTAGGAGCAGCCTTCTTAAGCTGCTGAGGAAGCTACACATGAGACAGTGTCTCAAACCATAATTTCGAAGTATTGGCCAAGGGTCTTTAGGTAAAATTTAGGCAAATAACTTGTAGGGTCATCTTTTCAACTAACATATTAAGCTTTGGGTTGCTCAGGAGCACTACAAGTTTGTGACAAAGGTTTTCGTGGAGATCTACTCTGATACCTACTCTACCATCTAATTTTAGGTCAGAGCAGTAGCATGATGAACTCGTCACAGTTCTAACTCCTAGGTTTGTGCTCCCACCCCCGCCTTATTTTTCCCTTAAAATCCACTCAGAAGCATAGCAGCACCTAAACATAGAGGAGAGCCCATGTAGGTGACAATTTAATAAAGTATTGGTGTATGAACCACGTTGTGAAGAGGTCCATCGTACATTGACAAGGTAGTGACATGAAATGTCTACTGTCAACCTAACAGAAAAGAAAGGAACCTCAGAAACAGGGAGGATTCGTACTCTTCTTTGATTAAAATGCTTTTCAAAGAAGCATTTGAAAAGCATTTTTTTTTGGAAGCATTTTTTATTTTATTTTTTTTCCTTCTCAAAAAAAAAAATGCTTTTCAAGTCAGCGCAGATTCCAAGAAAACAGAGGTTGTAAGGCATCCCGCACAACACAGTTACCACAGAGATGATGACCCAAACACCTTTGGGAAATTTATTCAGGTCGACGACATATATCACTCGTCTTTTCTTCTTTCTTTTTTTTCGGAAAAGGGTCATATTTGCCCCTCTACTCATAGAAATAAGTTATATTTACGCCTAGTCATATTCTTTGTATATGTTTAACATAATTAAAAAATTTACTCTTTAATAAATATTCTACCCAACCCATTTTTTAAATTAAACCCGACCCACCCAATAGATCAACTTCTATTCCCTTTTCCCATAAAACATGATAAAGAGAGAGAAAATGCTATACAGAATGAGAAAACATTTGGTCATCAGGCCATACCCGTATATCAGTTTGTACAACTTTTCAAATCAACATTGTAAGTTGTCGAATTTTTAGGACTTCTGATGCTTTTGGGTATTGATTACTAGAGTAAATTTTTATTATAGTTGTGAATGGAAGATAAAAGATGGTAAAAAATAGATTTCTGAAGATTGTTCTTGTATTTTAGTACTATGTTATTGTTCGTTTTTGTGAAGTACTGTGAATGGGAAGATTGAGGGTGTTAATTATTTTCCTCTAGTGATTGTTGTAATTATAGCTCTAAGAGAAGAATCAATGCAATATAGAAAATCAGAACAAAACTGGATGAATTCATACCACTGAAGAAGAGTTCTCATGAAGATTTTTTTTTATGCCAAGGGTTCCCGCACTGGGCAAGCCCGGTGCGACAAGCTCGACCCAGAAGGCAAATCCCTTGCTTCCGCTGGCAAGGGGTTTCGAACTTGAGACCTCCAACATGGAAGTCCCAGGCCCAAACCACTGGGCCACCCTGAAGGGTAGTTCTCATGAAGATACTAAAGCTGATAACACTAAAGATAGATTTAGTAGTGAAAAGATGAGTTGGATTAGCTCTAGAATAGGGCACAACCTTACATTATCTTTCTGTATCCATTTTTTTTTACAGAAAATGTTTCGAGGGGGTAAGAGGGTTTAATTTTAAAAATTGAGGTGAGTAAAATATTTACTTCAAGTGTAAATTTTTAATTATGTTAAAAAATATATCCACATAGATGCCATGTAAGCACCACATAGGATAATAACAGCAGCCATCCAAGGGAAATTATGTGCCCAAAGTGATGGTAAGGGTAAATGTATCAAAAAGTATGACTAGGTGTAAATATAACCTATTTCTGAGAGTTGAGGAGCAACTATGACCCTTTTCCGGGGGTTTTTTTTTGAGAAAGGTAACAGTTATGAGTGATCACTCTCGTTTTTCAAAAAGCAAACAAGGTAACAAACTCAGAACCCTAACATACACTTGAAACTGTCTACCAGAACACTTCACAAACTCAGAACCCTAGCATACACTTCAAACTGTCTACAGAACACTAAGGAATTGTTACGTCCATATGTATCCCAAATGAAAATAGCAATATTTCATCTCTGTCAAGGCTTAGCAAAGAATCGTGTCAGTAACCTTTATGGACATTGACCAGCTACACAACATACACAAATGTATATTGATATGTTAAAGATATAGTTAAAGCTTTCAGATTAAGATAACACATTTGAACATTGCCAAGTTATTACAACAAGGGCTGTGGGAACTTTGCAACAAATATGTCAAAAACACATCCACTTTCCATCACTTAATAAACTGTGAACATGGTGAAAACAACCAGTAAAGCTAGAGAGTCGACATACTCTGGAGGTTACATGCATACAAGTACATAACTTGTCCCATCATCTCAAAGCATATAAGAAGGGCAAAAAGAATATTCCTTAATTCTTTTCTGGAATCAACTAGTATTTGTTAATACTCACTCGGCTTGAAGTTGTGTGGCACAGTTTGCCAGGGAATGGAGTTTAATAAAGAAAAGACTTTTGAAACTTGTGGTCTTAAACATGTCATAACATTTGTGTGGCTATGGGACTTTGAAACTTGCGGTATCAAACACATTTGTGTGGCTATAAAAGCTTGACATTAAGGGTAAAATGGGATATTCAAGTTAAAATTATTTCCAAATTTATAAAGTTATCATTCTTTTTGGAACGGACTAAAAATGAAATAATGTGGATGGAGGGAGTAGGTCACAACATTAGATCACAAAATGACATTTAGACAAAGCAAAACGAGTTATCCAGGCAGAGGTAGAAGATATATTGCAATTAGGTCAGAAGGAATATTAATTTCTCTCTCCCTGGATCCAACAAGAATAACATGTATGTTATTGTACATAATTGAATTAACTGAGGATTGTTTGATAATCATATTGAAGACATACCTTCCAGGTAGCAGCTGAGAACTGTTCACTGGACCCTTAGAATTTCCCAATCTTTTTGCCCTATTTTCTTGTTCTTTCTCGACACGCATAGCAGCCACCTCTTTCTCCATGGCAGAAACCTCCCTTCTCATCTTTTTGGCCTCAACTTCCATGGCTTTTGTTAAAGTCTCTACTTTCTTAGCTAACATCTGATCCCAAGAATGCAATCAAAATTAGCACAAACATCTGAGTAAAGAAACCATAACTTTGCTGAGCAAGAAATCAGTCTAACCTCAATGGCATCGTCCTTGTCTTTAAGACTTTGATCCTTTTCATGGCCAGCTTTCCTCAAAGCAACTACTTCTTTTTGCAGTAAGTCATATAGTAGTCCAGGCACAGTATCTTCTGTTTCGGTTACTGCTAGGTCGGTGCGTTTTTCATCTTGATTTGATTTCCAAGAAGTACTCTCAGTCTCATTATCCTTAGCTCCATCAACAGACTTGCTGCTATTGAAATTTGGACCTGTTACATTCAGAAGTTTTTTACCCCTGTCCAATGATCTTGAGCCACCATCAAATGACTTTGAGGTCCCTTTCGCATGCTTCAGAATAGTACTGGACCCAGAAGATCTCAACTGAAATGATGGTGATCTCTTTGGTAAGAAGCCATTAGAGGTCAATTTGGAGATACTTTCAGCTCCACCAAGTGACTGCCGACGTGAAGGACCATTGCTTGAACTTCTGCCATCTGTTGTATTGCGAGAGCTAGTGCTTGATGGTCTCAATGTCTCTTCCAAGACCTTGAGCCTCAATTGATATTTGTCCTGAGTAAAGGATAGAAGTTAAAAACTTGTGAAAATAATATCAAAAACCATTTTCGGGTGCCCTTTCTATTGGACAAAATATTACTTTCAACAGGGCTTCTGACTTTGCAGTTCGTTCAGTGATTGCGAGCTTGTCACGTAGTTGTTGCATCTCACCCTGCAGTACATGATTTAGGGCTAAGATGAGAAATATGAGCTCATTAAACCACATGCGCATAATGCAGTAAGTTCTATTAGGACAGGATCTCCATATCTTATAGAAGGCAAGCCCTGGAAACTACCATACCTGCAAAATCCTCCTCTCTTCAAGCCACTGTTTCACGGGCATTACTTTATCATTTGCATCTTTCCATTCATTAGCAACCACAGTTGCTACCCTATTAGCTGTTACCTTGGCGCGTGCTAGCTCGCGGTCAAGTGTTTTTCTTTCTTCCTGGAAGAATAGATTAGCATATGTATCAAAACATTTAGTATTCTCGACATATTAATTATCAAAAATATTTATAAAAAATCTTTCTCGGATAGATTACATTCATTTCTTGAACTTTCCGTTGGTAATCCCGGACAGCATTAGCAGCTGCACCACCAGCCAGAACAGCCTCCTCAAGCTCGCGCACACTTTGGGTAAGTTTTTCAACCTCTGCAACCTTTTGGCGATGCATTCTGTCTAGAATTTTATTTTCTTCCTGATGTACGTTTATGAAACAGAATAAGTGGAAATAGAATCCATCTAAACACTAAGGTGACATTAGTTCCAATATGGGTGACAAAACATTTCATGAAATTCTTTCAATTCTTTAAAAGAAAAAAAAAACAAATATTTCATGTCTGGGCGAAGAGAATTTTCCCTAAAACTAGAACAAATATTTCATGAAAATATTGAAACATTTTCTTATAACAAATGACACCTAAATGATCCAATATCTTAAGCAGCAGAACCAATAGTTGAATCATCAACATACCTGGCATATTTCTATCTGTTTCATCAGCTCTTGATTCTTATTCTGAAGGTCATCCACCATAGACGCCTTTGCTAATGCTGACTGCACAGTTCTTTCGGCATCAAGTAAAGCTGCCTCTTTTGACTTGGTAAGACGGTCCAATGCCTTATTATCATCTTGTAGTTTCGCAGTCTGGGAAAAGATAAAGCAAAGTGTAAGAAAGCATCCTCATATGTAGACTGAGCTTTAGCATCATTTACAGACATGAAACGCAGGCAGACACCTCATGACGAGCAAGTTTGAGTTCAGCCTCCAAAGGCGCAAGGATGGCCTCAATTGGCGGCATATCATCATCCTTTTGAGCAGTATGGACCCTTCGAAGAGTGGCTTCCGCTGCAAATTGAGCTGCCATGGATGCTTTCTTCTCATCATTGATTTTCTTGATTTCAAGATTCTGTAAAGCAAGAAAAGTATTGTAAGTTATAAAATAGTTTACTGAAAAAAATGAAGAACCTATAATAAGAAGATTCTGAATTAGGACCTTGCTTTCTAGAAGTGATTCTGTCAACTTGAGCTTCTCATCAACCCTTTTCAACTCATCAGTGAGCTGAAAATTACAGGTTATAGGACACGGAAAAATACCATATGAGTTTTTTTTTTAAAGACTATGAGTAGCTTACATTTCACTACAGCAGAAACAATCAGATATAGCCAAATAAAACCAACAAGCAGATATTTTATGCAAAAATGCTGTTGCCAAAACCATAGCACAAATTAAACCATAATCTAGATATGCCTAGCTTCAACAAGTAGATTGCACATTCTCAAGTCTTACAGTTTATGCGTGAGAGCATGAACCACGACCTTCTCATTATCAGAAATGTTCCCAACCCCTATCCCTCTACCTCACCCCCCAGAAAGTAAACATTAGCCAAAGAGCACTTCCATGCAGCTTCCAAGAAATTTAGGAGATTTCACAAGAGTTCATCTTCTTCTTCTATAAATCTCTTGGATATTGCATCAATATTCAGATCTTCACATGACACATATTTTTTAACTTTCCAGGTCAAATAAAACATATTTAAAATATCCTTGATATGTTCAAAAGATTAAAACAGAACTAATCATGATTCCCGATTCTTCAAATAGAAATAACAACAAAAAAATAGTACTAAGTTAAATGACTGCAAATCACATTCAAGCACGATTAAATTAGTACGAGTAAAGTACCTGCTGGTTTTTAAGGGTCCAAACACATGCAACAGAATGTAACAATTGAAATCCTACAATTTCACTTTTCACACTTCTGGAACAAAACAGATACAATAAATCCTACATTTCCTTGCATAGAAAACACATTATCTTTTCACTTCACAACCAATGCATACCCTCCCTTAGTTATTTGCATTCAGTTACCTCAAAAAAAATCAAAATCATAGGAAAAAAAAATAATTCTCCTTTTGAAATTGAGTTTACTAGCAGTCAACAATGGTAAACAATGTCGTGGTTGTATTCCAGAAAGAAATACTATATCATAATTTCCGATTGCACAAAATAAGATTTTCTCATTGTATATTCAAATATTGCTTACTATACCTCTTCAACAGCCTTTTCCCGTAGGCGTTCCGACAACCGTAATGCCTTGATCTCCGCTTGAGTTTCCGAAAGTTCCCGGTCCTTATCTGAAAGAAAGCGACCCGGTATCATTCACTACAAGGAAACGAGAACCAAATCGGAGTTGGATCCAGCTAACATTACAAACCTCTGACTTCATTCTCCAGTCGATTTAGCTCCAACT
This sequence comes from Solanum gracilifrons, assembly GCA_029582605.1. Classification (NCBI taxonomy): domain Eukaryota; kingdom Viridiplantae; phylum Streptophyta; class Magnoliopsida; order Solanales; family Solanaceae; genus Solanum; species Solanum gracilifrons. Next base: position 53,147 of record JAJOOH010002374.1, read on the forward strand.
TCACCGGATCCGACCCGTGGAACAGGGTCATGAACTCGTCGGCGTCGAGGCTGGGCCTCACCACCGACATCCTTCTCCGGGAAGTACCCTTTCCTCCTCCCGACACTGTCGGTGCAAGGGCAAATTCATTCGTCGCCGTTCTCGCATTGCCGGTGTTCTCGCCGGAAATCATCTCCGGCGGCTCCATCACACTTTCATCCTCCGCCATTTCGATCTGTGTAATTTTATCCTATCTCACATCAAATTCAAAACATATAGATACTAAAGTAACTGAGTGAGTATATATTTATTTATTTATTTGAAGATAAACTCATGTGCTACTAGTGTGACTGTTGAGTTGAGAACATCTCTCTCTCTCTTCAGGTGCTCAACCCTAAAATCAAACTGATGTATGGTGTTGTGTTACAGTGCTGATGAAAATTGAAATGCTTTATTGTTTCTTCTCTTTCAACAAATTTGTACTACTCCTACTCTATCTCATGAGGGAGAGAGAAGAAGAAGACTGTTTTTGTGACTATTCTGTTTTTACCTCTTTATCATATTTGAATATACTACTACTAAATTTATCAAAAACTCTTTTTTACTTTGTTTTTATTTAATGCACATTTAAATTTTATGTTAGCTTAATAATCTCCCTAAACTTGATAATTTAAAAGTCTTCAATATGGATGTGCATTACTCGGATTAGATCGAAAAATCAAATCAAATTAACTTTTAAGTTGGATTGTTTTTTTTTGCTTTGGATTAATAATTTATTTTGTTTGGTTTTAAATTTAAAAACCGAAAAAAAAATGAATTACATATATAGGTTTAGAATTAACTAGGAGTTAATCACTTTTTTATCCCTTTTTAGTTATTGTCTTTAATTATAATTAAGTTTATATTTTATGTTTGGACATCTATAATGGTGTACTTATAAGTATTGTCTATTAAATTTTACTTTTTTTATTTATATTAGAAAGTATATTTGAGAGATTTAATATTATTACTTCTTCTTGTATATTTATCTATTTTCAAATTACAAATATAACTATGATTATGTTATAAATTAATGACATAGACCGAATAATCAAATCGAAAAATCCAAACCAAACCAAATTTATTTTAGTTCGGATCAAATTACACTTTTTTAAAACCAAAAAATCCAAAGCGAATAGTATAAAACCAAATCAAAAGCTGAAAGCACACCCCTACGCTTTAATGCTAATGTGGCAAATAATGTATTTTTCAACTTAATTGTCACGTTATTACTATAATGATTTATTTATTCTAATTGTATTATTCTTTGTTTTTTTGAGGGTCCGTTTTGTCATGGGATATGAAATCATGAGATGAAATTGTAGTTTTGTTTGGACATGCGATTTGGATCTTTTATGTGGTATGTTTTCTTATTGACATAAAAACGCATAAGTTGTAATATTATTAAAATTGTCTCAATTTTTTATACAATCATACCAAATAAGCAAAAGTTTATAAAATTACATAATACACTAAGACAAAGTTATGCTTAAAAAATATAACATTTATAGATCAAATTTTATTCAATAAAAATAAAATTGAACTTAAGTTGTAGTGTACTAGTCTTTAATATAATCCTCTCACATATCACAAACAACTTTCTCGCGTTAAACTTGCATTTCTTGATCATATGACTGAGAAGACGAACAAACGTTTGAACATGTAATTTTACGCTGATTTCATCTCATGGTTTCAGTTTCAGATGTTTTATAGAAAACTTGTGTTTCATACTCAGTATATTAGGAGAGTTTCAAGTTCAGTAAATTGTTGTTAAACGTTTCTTTCAGTTTAATGCTTGAGTTAGTCTTCTGCTTGTAGTCAACCAGGATGAGGGTTCGCATGGGACTAGCAATGGTTCTCGAGCGTCGACCACGTCATGGTGTAGGCTCGGGTCCTGACAATAATGGCATAACCGGACACTTTATTGAACGACAATGATAGAGATGAGCTTAACTTTTAAAAGATGATATAGATAAACCTTTTTTCAAAGTTTGTTGGTATATTTGAAACTTTTTCCTATATTATAACCCACAGAAGTGCTAACTAATAGCATTAGAAATTTAATTTCAACTATAGTGTATATTTTACTTGATTTTGAAATATTTCATTGAGTTATCTTCTATAACTACTTTACTTGATTTGAAATAGTTTAATATATATATTTCATTGAGTTATCTTCTATAACTACTTTACTTGGTTTGAAATATATTAATATTTTTTCCTAGATTAATAAAGTCATTTTTATTCATAATATAGTTATTTTATTTATCTTATATTCCTTTAGATTTTGCGAGTGTTTTGGAACTCTTTTTTTTCAAATTTTAGGTCGCCAGTTGGGCCATTTTATTTAATGTTAATCAACCAACATATCAGTCTAGCCAATCGGCCCAAAAATTAACAAAAATGATTTGAAAAAATCTGAAAGCAAGGAGCCCAATCCACATCGAACCTTCTATAAGGAAAGTACCTAACAACATCCGTCTCTTTCTCATTTTCTTTTTTCAATATTGGCTTCAAGATGTTTCCTTTCGACAGTCTCTAGAGCCTCACACTTCACTGCCTCATTTTGTGGATTTGTTTCTTTTTTGTACCTCTTCTTCTCCGTCTTCTACAGCTCACACAAAGGCATTCACTACTGAGAGGTAATCGTTCTTCCTTCCTTTTCCTTCTTTTATTGTTCTTTCCTTGTCATTTGATCTTCCTCTGTCGTTAATTAGGAGGTAATGTGTTGTCCACCAATGCTTGGAGTTCACAAAGGTAGCTGTTTGGAGTTCTCAATGCGAACACATGGTCGTCTTCCTCCTTTTTGTTTATGCTTCTTACTCCATTTAGATCTGACCCTCTTTTGTACTGTGTGAGCTGATTTTGTGCTTTATACCCAATTTTGCTTGGATTTTCCGTGTTGACCTCCATGCTTGAATGTTAAAGATGGCGTTGTACCTCTGACTTTTGGTGAAAGTTTTTGTGTGCTAATATAGATCAACAATGTTTTTGTTAAAGTAGTTGTAATGTCCCCCTTCTAAGGACATACTCTTATGTATACATGTATATGTTACTCCCCTTCATTTGTTGTTCATATCCTAACTTCTGGATCCTTATGTGGCTTAATAAGCTTAGTTTCTATCCTGATGTTTGGAATATGTGCTTTGTCAGTATTAATGATGCGCTTTTAGTTGTTGGTAACTCTGTAAAATTTCTGAGATTAATAGCTATATTTGCTGGAACTATTTAAGAAGTTGACAAAAAATAGGGATAGTGCATAAGTACCTCCGAACTATGACCGAAATCTCATTGACACATCTTAAGTTAACTGGGGTCCTATTACCCCCCGAACTCATTTTCTCGTATTTTCAAGCACCTTCTATGATGACATGTCACCTTCAGTAATGTAAGTTGGTTGTATTTGTGCACATGCGTCTGCCACGCTTGCAAATATTTTTTTACAAAATAATTTAACTTTTTAAAAAAAAATTATTTTAAATTTTTTTTTTTTAGATCTTCTTTTTTCTTCATCTTTTATTTAAATTAAGTTAATACACATAAATTTTTAAAAAAGTTTTCCTTGTATTTACATTTTTCTTAAGTTTTTTTTTTTAACCTTCATTCGTTGTTTTTTCTCTTTTATTTTTCTATTGATATGATTTACTCTTTTATTTTCTTTGTCTTTCCTTTTGATTTGATTTCAAATTTAATTCCAAATACCTTGTATTTAAAATAAGTTAATTTCGAACTGATATCAAAATAAGTGAAGAAAATTAAATAAAACATAAAAAATTAAAATGTTAAAACTAAAGGATACTTTTTAATTATTTTTTGAAAAAAATACACAATTCTTTTAAAATAATTAAAAGTGGAAAGATAAGAAATTAATGTAAGAAAAAAACAAATCAAAAAAGTTTTAGGTGAGGAAGAAGTTAAAATAAATAATTTACAAAGAAAAAATGAAAATAATTCAATATATATAAGTTTTAATATCGATAATTTTGTGTACTAACTAGTTATAAATTACCAATTAAAAAAGGACATGTGTCTATTTTTTCACTCATCACTTTCCTTCAAGAGAATGTACACACTCTCTATGACACACCAACTTTTAGGGTGTATTTATTTCATTTTAAAATAACCTAGGGGGTTAAAAGGATCCTACTTATGTTAAGGTCTATCGCTGGAATTTCCGTCATAATTCTAAGGATACTTAAGCATTATCCCTATTTATTAATTTAGATAAAAGAGTAAATTTTTTGAATAAGTAATAATTTATATGCATTAATGGTAAAATAAAATTAAAGGATGAACAAATTATCATAACATTTTGATAATTTGGAACCAATAAGGAACCACAAAGAAGTTGATTTTGGCAGTGTTGTTGCACAGGGAGAAGGCACAAGTAACCCTAGACTATGACCGAAATCTCAGAGACACACCTTAACTACACTAAGGTCATATTACCCCCCTGAACTCATTTTATACATAATATTATACACCTTTTGCCTTATGTGGCACACCCCGTGACTCCAAGCAGTTGAGGCGCGTGGGATATACTTGGATGCCACGTAAGCCAAAAAGGTGTACAAAATTACAAAAAAAATGAATTCAGGGGGTAATAGAACCTTAGTTTAGTTAAGGTGTGTCTCTGAGATTTGGGTCATAGTCTATGAAGGTATTTCTACCTTTTCCCTTGTTGCACAAGAGGATCAAGAGACACAATAGCACTTGATAACTTAGTTGCATCAAGAGTTGAGCAAACATGTTTTTCATTATTTGTTGCGCTCTTAGAAAAAGTCTTTTCATGACTTGACGACATTTTTTCAAAGATTTTCTTGGTAATAAATTGAGAGTCATAAAATAGAGGGAAAAAATTACAAAGGTCATGCAATTTCACGATCTCAATAATTAAATTGCATGACCGTTGTATTTTTTTCCCCTCTATTATGTGACTCTCAATTTATTATAAAGAAAATCTTTGAAAGATTGTTGTCAAGTCATGAAAAGATTTTTTCTCATAGCACAACTAATAATGAAAAATATGTTGGCTCAACTTTTGATACAACTAAGTTATCAAATGCTATTGTGTTTGTTGATCCTCTTGTGCAACAACAATGTCAAAATCAACTTCTCTTTGGTTCCTAATTGCCTCCAATTTATCAAAATACTATGCTTATTTGTCCATCCTTTTATTTTACCATTAATGCATATAAATTATTACTTTTCAAATAGTTTACTACTTTGTCTAAATTAATAAATAGGGATTGTAATGACCTCCACGTCATTTCTGTATTTATGCATCATGTTCATCGTTTAGAGTTTTCCTGTAGTGACCCCAAGTCATTTTTGACTTGCTGAGACTGATAGTTCGGCCTTGTGATTTGGAGCACGCGCAGTCGGTCTACATGTAGGCTACAATTTCTTTTCTAATTTGATTGAGCATGAATGTATGAATTCATGATGATTAGTGTGAATTGGCAGTGGGTACCTAATTATTTTTGCTTTCCTTTCTAGACACCATGTTTTAGGATTCATTGCCACTGTTTCGAGGGTAGTACCATGTTAGTTAGGGTTGTATGCGTGTTGTAGCATGTTATGTGATTTACTTGTTTTATTACTTATTTTCTTAAGCATGTTCGGCCTTAGCCAGTGATAGACTAGTGAAGCCTTAGACCCGTGAACCTTGTTGCTTTATATGTTTCCAACGTTGTTTTGGATGGGCCAGGTCCTTGTAGACTGGAATAGTAGACCCGGGTCTGAGAGTATTAGCCTTAGTTTAAGTGTTTATGTAGCTTGTTAGCCCTTTTTGTCTTCGCTCTCTATTTTTGCGACTCCGATGCATTATCGGAGGTTGTGTGCTTTCTCGATCAGGATCAAAGTCTTTCAAGATTGGAGCCTTTTGTGATATCTTTGGGAGTAGATGATCCATGGTGGCTTGGGGCCTGCCTGAGATCATCTTCAGAGTCGACATGCCCCGGGGTCATTCTTGCTAGATAGGCGGCTTACACCTTTGGGAGTGGACTGGCTGGCTGGGAGACCTTGATATCTGAGATCCTCTATAGAGTCGACATGCACCTGGGTCACTCTTGCTAGCTGGGTGGCTTACGCTCCTAGGAGTAGACTATCTGGTTGGGCGGCATGGGTTGATTGTCACTCTTGCTAGTTGGGTGGCCTTGGTTAATTGTCACTCTTGCTAGCTGGGTTGGGAATTGAATGGTTCTTAGTGTCATGGTTGCTTGGGCTGGGAGTCCGACTGATGGTCTTAGATTCATATTTGAGTTACTCTTCATTCTTGTAGTCTTAGCCATTCTGTGTACCTCTCTAGGCTTATTGGGGTCCAGTTAGGTTTAATTGAGCTGTACTTAGATTTACTTTTGGTATGCTCGTGTTCTTCCTTTTCATATCCGCTCTAACCTCTTTTTGTGTCTAGATTCTATTGTTTCTGAATGATTTACCACTCTTGCTTAGTTGGCCTATGATGCCTACTGAGTACCTTTGATTTGATACTTATGCTACACCATGCATCATTCGTAATGCAGGACCTAGTACCAACTATGAGCAGTGATCGTTTGTGCCATCTTTTGTAGCTTGTGGATATCAGAGACGAGGGTGAGCATTTGGCGTCCTAGATCAGCGTGTCTCCTTCTGTATATATGTTAGATAGTATTTTGTCATTGAGACGGCTTGTTGTGGTCCATTTTTTAGATTTGTATTTGTTTATACTAGACAACTCTGTACTCGTGATTTCCAGGTTCTGGAAGTGTTCCATTGTATATAGTTTTTGGTTTACTTTTGTTTCCGTTTTTTCTATTGTTGAGGTCATTTTCTATCTAATTCTACCCTTGCACTCATTACTTGTCATTCTAGGTATGAGTCGACTTATCTACTGGTTGGTTATAGTAGGTGACATCATGACTCAGGAAGTCGGGTCATGACAGGAATAGAGCATAAGTACCCCCTGAACTATGACCGAAAACTCAGCGACACATCTTAACTTAATTAGGATCCTATTACT
>JAJOOH010002376.1:0-51707 GCA_029582605.1 Solanum gracilifrons
TTTATATAACGACTATCCAGTTAAATATTTGCTATTGACAATATTCTTCCATATTCTCTGTGGGATCGACCCCGACTCATAGTTGGGTAAATATATTGCATACGATCGTTTATATTTCTTTTCAAGAGGTATATTTGAACGTTATCACTTACATAGTGCCTTTAGGGGTATTATGTGCCATGTTACATCTAGGGGGTACCCTTGGGTCGTAACAAAATTGGTAATTAGAGAAAAAGGATTAGAATGATTCTAGGATGATATCTCATAAGCCACGTCTAGTAGTGTCATGTTTATGAGTGTGAAGTACGCCACATTTATGAGTTAGAGGCTATAAGATTTTTAGGAAACTACACTTCTTTCATTACTCTTAAGTCGTGCCATAAAGTTTAACTCTATAAAGTCTTCCTTCTAATCCTTCTCTTGTGTCTTCAGGAAATGAATACACAAAGGGCCAATGCAAGAAGGGTGGAAGAGGAGAATGTGAATGATGGAGTTCCTCATGGTAATCAAGCTCCTCAAGATAAGCAAGATGCAGTTGATCTTCTGGGTATGACAAATGTGGAGATTAGGTCGTCTTTTCTAACATTAGCTCAAGGCATGACGACCCAAGCCAATAGGGATGTTGGAGCCCATGGAAACCCTAAGATGAACTCTGTGGATTCAAGGATGAGAGATTTCACAAGAATGAATCCTCATATGTTCTCTGGTTTCAAAGTGGGAGAAGATCCTCAAGAGTTTGTGGAAGAGATCTACAAGATAACTAAGCTATGGGGGTGACTTTAATAGAGAAAGCGGAGCTAGCTGATTATCAATTGAAAGGTGTAGCTCAAGTATGGTATACTCAATGGAAGAAGAATAGGCCGGTAGGAGCGGGTCCCATAGATTAGGATGTGTTCAAGAAAGCATTCCTTGATAGGTTCTTTCCCCGAGAAAAGAAAGAAGCCAAGGTAGAAGAATTTATCAACCTTCGTCAAGGAGGTATGAGTGTTGAAGAATATTCTCTAAAATATACTGAATTGTCCAAGTATGCCCTATCTATGGTGGCGGATCCAAGGGATGAAATGAATAGGTATGTGACGGGTATATCCAAGGTGGTAAGAAAAGAATGTTGTACAACAATGCTCCTTCTTGACATGGATCTCTCACATCTTATGGTGTATGCCCAACAAATGAAGAGTGAGAAACTCCAAGGAAACAATGGGGGGGGGGGGGGCTGAAAAGAGCTAGAACCGGTGAATGGAATTTTTCTAATACTAAGTTCGATGTGAAAGGTCGGCAAAGGTTCAAGAAAATATTCTCCAATCAAGGCTCCTCTAGTACTCCAAGGGTTGACAAGGATAGGGTTTCCAACCCTAAACCTCAAGGAGGCAATAGCGGTGGTTCATATGTTGCTAGGCCCAATTGTTCAAAATGTTGTAGAAAACTTGAAAGCGAATGCTTAGTTGGCTCGGATGGGTGCTACGGGTGTGGCAAGAGTGTCCACAAAATGAGAGATTGTCCTATGCTCAAGGTTAAGGGGATAGAAGAAAAGCAAACTCCTCCATGTTGTTCCAACTCCAATTCTCAAAAGCAAAACCGCTTTTATGCTCTTCAATCCTAAGGTGACCAAGAGAGCTCCTCAGATGTGGTGACCAGTATGTTACGAGTCTTTTCCATTGATATTTATGCATTGTTAGATCCCGGTGCCACTTTTTCATTTATTAAACCTCTTGTAGCTATAAAGTTTGAAATACTCCCCGAAGTGTTAGTAGAGCTTTTTTCGATTTCTATCTCGGTTGGTGACTCGGTAGTGGAAAAAAGAGTCTATAGAAGTTTCCCTAGTTCTTTGTCTCATAAAGTCACTTTTGTGGATTAAGTAGAGTTAGACATGTTGGACTTTGATGTGATTATGGTTATGGATTGGTTGCATACATGTTATACCTCTATAGATTGTAGGATTGGGGTTGTCAAATTACAATTCCCAAATGAGCCTATTTTAGAGTGGAAAATGGGGGAATTCTATCCCTAGAGGTCAATTTGTTTCTTGTCATAAAGCTAGGAAAATGATCTCCAAAGGGTGATTTTACCATCTTGTTAGGGTAATGGATGTTGAGTCTGAAACCCCTTCCCTAGAGTCGGTCCCCGTGGTGAATGAATTTATGGAAGTCTTTCCCAATGACTTGCCCTACATTCCTCCCGAACGGGAAATAGATTTTGACATTGATATTTTGTTGGATACGTAACCTATCTCCATTCCTCCTTATAGAATGGATCCGTCCGAGTTGAAAAAGTTCAAGGAACAATCAAGGATTTGCTAGAAAAGGGTTTTATTCTTCTGAGTATCTCTCCTTAGGGTGATCCGGTGTTGTTTGTTAGAAAGAAGGATGGGTCTCTTAGAATGTGCATTGATTACCGCCAATTGAACAAAGTGACCATAAAGAATAAGTATGCCCTTCGGAGAATCGATGACTTGTTTGACCAACTCCAAGGGGATAGCTATTTCTAAAAAATTGACCTTCGTTTGGGATATCATCAACTTAAGGTGAGAGGGGAAAATATACCCAAGACAGCTTTCCGAACTAGGTATGGGCACAATGAAATCCTTGCGATGTCATTTGGCCTAACTAATCCTCCGGTGGCCTTTGTGGACCCAATAAATAGAGTGTTCCAACAATATATTGATATGTTTGTGATAGTGGTTATTGATGATATCTTTATCTATTCAAGGAGTGAGAATGAGCATGTTGAGCATTTGAGAATCGTATCGCAAGTTCTCAAGGACTAATAACTTTTTGCAAAATTTAGTAAGGGAGAATTTTGATTGAGGTCCGTAGCTTTCCTTGGTCATATTGAGCAAGGGTATTGTGGTAGATTCTAAGAAGGCGGTTGCGGTCAAAAGTTGGCCTAGACCTCTAACTCCTTCCGACATTAGAATCTTCTAGGGTTTGGCCAATTACTATAGGAGCTTTGTTGAGGGTTTTTCCTCCATTGCTTCTCCGTTGACGACTTTGACTCAAAAGAAGGCTAAATTTGAGTGGTCGAAAATTTGTGAGAAAAGCTTCCAAGAGTTGAAAGATAGGTTTACTTCCGCTCTGGTGTTCATCTTACCGGAAGGTACCAATGGTTTTGTTGTATATTGTGACGCCTCTAGAGTGGGGTTGGGATCTGTGCTCATGCAATATGGTAAGGGGATTGACTATGCTTCAAGGCAACTTAAGGTTCATGAGAAGAATTATCCGACTTATGATCGTGAACTAGCGGCGGTGGTATTTGATTTTAAAATACGCAGGCATTACTTGTATGGGTCCATGTGGATGTCTTCACCGATCACAAAAGTCATCAATATGTGTTTAGCCAAAAAGACTTGAATCTCCAACAAATAAGGTGGTTAGAACTTTTGAAGGATTATGACATAAGTGTCCTCTATCACCCCAACAAGGCTAATGTGGTGGCGGATGCTCTTTAGTAGGTTGTCCATGGGTAGTGTGTCCCATGTAGAAGAGGAAGGGAAAGAATTAGTCCGTGATGTGTATAGGTTGGCCCGGCTAGGTGTCCAACTAATAGATTCTCCTAAGGGTGGTTTCACGGTTCATAATTTCTTCGAATCATCCTTTGTAGTAGACGTGAAGTCTAAACAAGACCTTAATTCTTTATTAATGGAATTGAAAGGATCGGTACTCAACAAGTCCGTTGAGGCTTTCTCCCAAGGGGGAGATGGGGTACTTAGGTACCAAGGTCATTTGTGTGTTTCAGATGTGGTTGGGTTGAGGAAGAATATTTTAGAAGAGGCTTATAGCTCTAGATATTCTATTCATCCGGGAGCCACCAAGATGTACCGTGATCTACGGGAAGTCTATTGGTGGAATGGTATGAAGAAGGATATTGCGGGTTTTGTAGCTAAATGTCCTAATTGTCAACAAGTAAAGGTTGAGCACCAAATGTTGGAAGTTCGTTGCAAGATATACCAATTCCCACTTGGAAGTGGGAAGAGGTGAATATGGACTTTGTTATGGGTTTGCCTCGTACTAGAAGGAAACATGATTCTATTTGGCTCAGTGTTGATAGGATGACAAAATCAGCCTACTTCATTCCCGTTAAGGTTTCCCTTCTGGTGGAAGACTATGAAAATTTGCATATAAGGGAGATAGTGAGGTTACGTGGGGTTCCTTTATCCATCATTTCGGATCGGCGCACTCAATTCACTTCACTTTTTTGGAAGTCATTCCAAAAGGGGATTGGTACTAAGGTGAAGCTTAGCACCGATTTTCACCATCAAACGGATGGTCAAGCGGAGCGCACCATTCTAACGTTAGAGGATATATTGAGGGCGTGTTATAGATTTCAAGGGTAATTGGAACGACCACTTGCTATTAATAGAGTTTGCCTACAATAATAGTAACCACTCAACTATCAGTACGGGTCCTTTTGAAGCCTTGTATGGTAGGAGATGTAGGTCTCCGGTTGGTTGGTTTGAGGTAGGTGATATTGCTCTTCTTGGTCCCAAATTTGTTTATGAAGATATGGAGAAAGTTCTGCTTATTAGAGAAAGGTTGAGAAGGGCTCAAAGTAGGCAAAAGTCTTATTCCGATGTGAGGAAAAGGGACCTAGAATTTGAAGTAGGTGATTGGTTTTATTTGAAAATCTCACCCATGAAGGGTATGATGAGGTTTGTCAGAAAGGGGAAACTTAGTGCCCGGTTTATAGGCCGATATCAAATTTTGAAGCATATTAGAAAAGTTGCCTATGAATTGGACTTGACAAATGAGTTGGCCCTGGTTCACCTGGTATTCCATGTTTCTATGCTTAAAAATTGTATTGGGGACCCGGTGTCCATTTTTCCTTTAGAAGGGTTGGGTGTTGATGAAAGATTTTCCTATGAGGAGGTTCCGGTAGAGATCCTTGACCGATAAGTCAAGAGATTGACAAATAAGGAAGTAGTTTCCGTTAAGGTGTTATGGAGAAATCATCTAGTAGAGGGTGCTACTTGGGAGGCCAAGGCCGATATGAAGTCCTGATAACCTCATATATTTCCTTCCACTCCTACTTAAGTGTTAGGTAAGTAGTTCATCTTGAGTTTTAGTGTTTTTGAAGTCATGTGTATTGTATGAGTTTTTCCCATGATTTCCCTATATTATGCATGTTCTTCATGAAATTCAAGTTTAGTAAGAAAAATGAGTTTTCATGATGTATGTTCTTCATGTTGTTGTGCATTTAGTGTGATTTGCCTATTTGACTTCATGAGATGTGTTGATGAACATGCTTTAGAATGCTTTTGAGTGTTTTGGCATATTGGCTCCATAATGTTGTGTTGAGAATTATTTTAGTTGGAGGAAGTAGTTCCTCCTATGATTATGAGAATTATTGAGTTTCATGCATATTGGGTTGTTAGATGTAGTTCCTATTCCCTTGTATTGCATTGATTATGTTTTGAGATGGAGTTGATGTTTCCTCCTCTGAATTGTGCATTAGTTGGATGTTTCATGCATGATGGGCTGCTAGTCTTGAGTCTTTTAATCCATAAGGTGTCTAGATCGTCATTCGAGAACGAATGTCCCAAGGGGAAGATAATGTTACGCCCTCTAAAACTAGAAGACTAAGCTAGAGCCTAATGTGTAAACTAGTAGCCTAATTTGGGTTTAATGTAAAACTAAGAGTTGTAAAATAACCTTCAGTACTAAACATAAATGTTTTTGGGTGTAAACATCAAGGTATGACCCCCAAAGGACCAACCAAGGTCCTTGAGGAGGACCTTGAGGCATCCCAAAAAGCTGTCAAAAAGATTGCCTACACACGAAAGGGCACCCATGATCTGTGGGTGGACCCACACCCCATAGGTGGAGGTCGTGGGTCAATGCTTGACCTCCCCTGCTTTGTGAAACTTTCTGACTGATCTATGATCCAACCAACACGGCTCGAGGACCCACCCACGGTCCGTGGGTGAGGTCTCGTGAGTGAGGGCTGTGTTGGTCACCTAGTTTTTAAGTTGGGGTTAAGAGAGGGGATTAGGGTTAATTAATTAATTATGAAGGGTCATTTTAACACTAATTAAACTATCTATATAAACCTAATAGACCCCTAAACTAAGTCAATTAGTTCATTTATTCAAGACCCCAAAACAGACTTAAATCTCTCCAAATATTTCTCACTAAAACCTCCATTGAAGAAGAAGAAGAAGAAGTTGAAGTCTAGGGCTCAAGAACTCATCTTTTCTACCCAAATTCGTGAGGAATCTTCATCTAAGGTATGGTAGTTTTGATTCATGGTTAACTTTTCATCCATGAAGTATGTAAATTCTCAATAGCAAAGTAGAAAAGTCTCCAAAACCTAGGGGTTTCACTCCAAGTCATGGATTCTTTCTTAAAACGTTTTTATGATTTAATTATCTTATATTATTGTTTAGTTGCTGTTTTATGGTGGTTTTATGATAAAGTCTTCCATGAATCTATGAATTACCCTAATTTCCCAAATTGGATCTTAAAGTGTGGGAGTTGATTGGTATTAGTAGAATGTTATAGAATCATGAATATAGTGAAGTGATTACTTGAATTATGTATTAATTAAGGAATTTCTATAGTTTTGATGTTGAATTTCCTCCAAGAACCCATGAAACCCCATTTCCCCAATTTGTGATTATGTGATGTGGGTGAATTGTGGATAGATGAATAGTATGAGATTATCTTATAGTAGTTTAGTTATTTGATTCATGTTACCATCTATATATAATGTAGTAATTCTATATTGAATGGTTGAATGTGATCTATATCCTTGAAGGGAAAAACATAAGAACTAGCTATATGTATGAGACTTGTGTGTATACAATTAGATTACTTCGAGAGTAAAGTGCTTATATTATTATCTAATTGTGGTGTTGATGGGATACTTATCCTTACCTGCACACTTAGGTATGAATATCATACAATGTGAAAGTGAATTTAGGAGCTTTAGCATGAGTTGTTGGATTGAGTGTCAAGACACTCTTCCTTAATTATCAATTTAAGTCAAGACTTAATATAGCCTCAATGGGAACAAATGCTTAGCACCGAGTGGACATGAATATGAGATGGAAGCTTTTACACTAGTTTAGTTCGGCTTCCCGAATGGGTTCCTTTCACACTAGTTGAGTTCGGTTTCCCAAAGTAGTTGTCTCATGAGATGGAAACCTTCTAACATAGTTGAGTATGGGTTTCTAGAAGCAATCTCCTTATCCCATAAACTATGTGCCCACATAGGTCTTTAGCTATTGGATCCACGTAAGCTAAGAGTTTTGGTTTTACCTTAAGCAACTAGAACAACCCCTTTTCGGTGTGGGGTAGACACCGGATTACATGATTAAGCTCTCATTGTCTATGTCGGTTAAGGCTAATCCCACTATGATAAAATGAACTAGAATTGGAGTTATGAACTATATTCACTCAATAAACTTTCCTTAGTGTGGGTAGGAGTATGAGATCTTATTCATACATTGCCCAAGGATGATTTGATAGTTCTTAAGTTTTGTTTCCATTATGATGAGATGATCAATATGTTGAATATGCTTGCATCTTATGCTTTTGCTCTTATTTTTCATAATGATTCTTAACTTGGTAAAATTCATAGTTTTCACTTGAAATGTCCCTTTTTAGCATGTTTAAAGGTTTTCATGCATAGCTACCATACTTAGTGCATTTTTGTACTAACCCATATTTCTTCTACATTTTTCTACAAAGTGTAGGTTCCGGCGTTTGAGGTGATTCCTTCTAGTTCAAAGCTTGGATTCACTATTCTCCAAAACTTGTGGTATGTCCTCATGAATCTGAGGACAAGTGCTATATTGTTGTTTCAAATATTTTATTGTACTAGACTTTCAGATTTTCTATTGTAAGGGTTGTGACCCTATTTTTGAGACCTCGATTGTAATAGATGGCTAAATGAGACTATGTCTAGATTTCCGCTTTACTTTTTTGAAAACTTCTTCAGACTTGAAAAATGTGTTTTTACTTTTTATTATTCTTTACTTATGTGATGATAAGCTAAGTGGCTTACATAGTGCCTTTAGGGGTATTATGTGCCGTGCTACGTCTAGGGGGTACCCTTGGGTCGTAACAATTGTAGTAACAACTTTTAGAACTACAACCATGTTTGGTGAAAAGGTTCACCTCCCATTCTTTTGAAGTTCTAGATGCTATCCCTAAGCTTTGCCATTTTTGAGGAAGTATTGAATATCTCTAAGAACGCGTCAGTTAACTCTTCCCAAGATGTGATAGAATCATTTGACAACTCATCCAATCATCTTGTGACTTCCCCTTTTAAGGAGAATGATAATAATTTCAATCAAATAGATTCTTGTGAGGTGTTCTTGAAAACAAATAATCCACAAATGTCAAAAAAGTTTCGAAGGTATTCATGAGGATCTTCATGAGCTAGACCACCAAACATTCCACTCATTTGGAGAAACTGTAAAATTGTTTTGGTTACGTGGAAAAATGCTCTCTCTATTGTAGGAGGTCGCCAAATTGCTCTATTGGTCTCAACGATATTCATGTGCATATCAGTCAAGTCACCCATCTGATTATTTATCTTGTAGTGACTAGAATCGTCACTACCATTTTCACTCATGTTGATATCTACAAATAAGAAAAATGACAACACCAAGCAACAATTTCTACAACTAAATAAATTTACAAACTAATTTCACAAACAAAATTTTCAGCCATCACTCCTCGGCATCGACGCCATTTTTTTTACAACACTTAAATTATCCTCAAGAAAAGTAAGAAACAAGAGGCCGTTATCAATAAAAATACCCAACTAAAAGTCAAGGTTGAATCCCACAGAGAGTGGTATAATGCAAGGAATTCAATTAGGAAATGAAGAGTGTAAACTAATTCATTTGTAGAAATTAATGAAATGGGTGGATAATTCCACCAAAATTATGAAAAGGATTTTATATGAAGTAACACATTAAACTAAATTGAGGATTTCAATTATGTAAAAGATGATCTAGGGGTGTGGCGATTGGTATCAATGTCAAGTAGGAGTAATTACGCTTGCTCTTTATCGCTAAATAATCATGAATATGCTAGGTAATCTTAAATAACACTAATCTTCTTTTGAATTCATATCATTAATTCATAGAATCTCTTTTCTGTCTTATCTATGTGAATCACAAATCAGTCCAATACCATACTAGAATCTCTCTTCTGAGCAGATCTCGGCAACTAGAATTGAACCACAAATTCTCTTTCAAACAAACTATAGTAAATAACTATACCACCTCAATTAATCTCTTTCGAGCATCAGTCAAGGATATATGCTAGGATTAAGTTTTCCACCTTAACCCATGAATTAACTTTATGCTATTTAGCTTAAATCCATGAATGTACAACAATAAAACAAAGCAAGCCACAAAATACATTACAATAAATCAACAACCAACTCCATTATCAAACCCTTAGATTTGGGGTTTTAGCCAAGAATCATAAAATGAAAGGAAAGTATACCTATTATGATTTCAGCCATTGGGGAATTGAAATTTTGCAATAATCTTCAAGACCCACTTCAATTTGAACCTAAAATTTTCAATTATAAGATTGTTTAAAACCCCCAATAAACTAAGAATGTTTCTCTAAGAGTTCAAAAGTTAATTATTCAAAACTCATACAAAGTTAGGGACTTAAATTCTTTTCTAAAATCTGATACTTTTTCTCTCTCCTTTGGACTATTTATAGCTTCCCAAAATTTGGCCCAAAATTCAATGCATGACCAACTCGACAACATTAGTTAGGCTTGCTAAACATATTTGATGAATCAACATTTGTTCGTCAGCTCACCTTTCACTTGCTACATGCTTCATGTATTTGAACCTTAATTCGCCGACTCGATCAAGTCTAACTTTAACTTTTGGTGAATCACCGTTTACCACATTTTTTCACCTTTTAAGCCTTCATTTTTTCCTCAAAGTTTTTTCACCTTCAGCGATGGTCTTCCAGTCTACCATTTTAACTCGGCGAGTCAACATTTCATTTTTAGTTCACTGACCTACCTTGGATATCTTCAAGTGTGGATACCATCACTTTGGTTGAGGTTAGGCCACTTGAGCGATCTGCCCTTTTGGTTAGGTGACTATAAGTTGGGATTTTGTATCCTTTCAATGTTTTTGGTCTCTTTTTCATATATTCATCCTTCCCTTGTACTTTTGCCTTCATAGCTGCAAATCATCAAAATAAGACATAGTTAGGCATCGATGACACTAATTGTTGTACTAAAAAGGCCTCAAATAAGTGGAAATCTACTACTCATTGAATTAGCAACATTATTGATCGAAGAGATATCCATGTTAATGCTATTATCAAGAAGGAGATGATTATGAGAGCACGTTAGGAGCAGACCTCTCTCCTATTCCTTGTCTTTATTACACAGTTGTGTGAGGTCGCTAGAGTGCCATACAGAGAGAGAACAAATGTCCAAATTAACCTTTCATCCTTCAATGACATTCGAAGGATAGTGTTAGATTATTTGAGAGATGAAGCGGTAAGGAGGAAGCGACCACCACCTTACACCACTCCAGTAGTGGATCCCACTACCCTTAAGACTGATGTTGTTTGTCGCGCTCCTTCTGTAAAGCCTTCGGGTATGATTCGACCCTTTCCCATAACTTTTATTTTATCCACTCCTTCCACCTCGTATGCACCTACCCCTGCATCACAACCTCCCTTTACCAAGGCCTTGATATACATGATGGGTAACCTTGCCCGTTCTAGGGCATATAGGATATATAGAGATATGCATAAAATTGTTAAGAGAGAAATTGATGTTACAATATGACCGATTAGGGGTGATATTGTGATACATAGAACCACTCCAGCATCGTATGAGAAGAGGTTAGCCAACCTCACTGCTAGAGTTGAGGCTAGGGAGAAGAGTGAGGGCAACTCCATAGATCCTGCTGAGTTAAGGGGAGCGGTAGCTACTCTTTGGGATGGTGTGGACCAGCTGAGGTCCACTGATATTTCTTTTTTGTGGGGTGAGGTTCCCTTTACCGAGATAGCTGAGTTTGTACCTCTTTCTAAGTCGAGAGACGATGCACCTAGTGGCATAGCTATATAGCTAGTTGATGCAGATGATCAGCTTGGTTGTGATAATGATGCCAAGGAGATAAATAAGCAAGAGGATAATTAAAGGATACTTGATACCTTGATAGAGTTGGAGGAGATCGAGGAGTCAATAAATTATGCGATAATGGAGAGTTCTCATATGGAGACTTCCAGAGTTGGCACTAGTGGGGTTTCCTCAAACACCCCTATTCCTCCCACAGATATTAAGGTCACTAATGCCCTGTTTGAAGCTACTGTGTGACCCACTATTTCAGTTTTACTAGGTACTGATGCCCGAGATGATGCCATCCCCTTCAAGATTCAAGACTAGAGCTCTTCACATTCATAGCCTGTAAGTGGGGATATTTTTCTCATTCTCCTCCCATACTTACTTTTGCTAGCATTGAGGACATTACTAGGATTTTTTTGGTGGGGTGTCAGCACATGTACCTATTTTTCCCATTTTTATTTCATTTTATTATTTCAGCTTTATTTGGAGATACTGTAGTATTTCAGTTTGGTTTTTATCATAGTTGATAGATTTGAGTTCATTTTATCTCTCTACTTTCCCCATAATTTTGGAGTTATGAAATGATTGAGAATTTCTATACTTTCTTTATTGTTGTTTGAGGATTAATTGTGTCCAATATTGATGTCTTGAATAGTACTGATAATGAGAAATACATTTTGTGTTAATGTTGCAAAAAAATATTGGTGTAGATTCACTATTGAATGAGTTTTTTTATTCTTGTGTTGACTACGAGCGTATTGGTGTGAGCCTTGCAATGAAAACTATATGCTAGCTTTTTGATTTTGTACAACTGTGCTAAATGATTATATTTGAAGTTTCATGTGTGGTGAGGTCCTACTTGAAAGCATGCTATGCTTGTTGAATCCTAGAATTTTCCTTGTTCTACTTTTCTAGCCTTAGTGAATGCAAGAAATGATCTTGCGCATGAACTTTGAGAGGAAACACAAATATTCATACCTTTTGTGACTACCTTGTCGGGGTGTGAAACCATTTTGGCAACATTTGAGCCTAAACCATTTGTTGTCAACCTTGTTGAAACCTCTTAAGACAAATTGTCCCTAACTTCTCACCCATATATCCTTTTCTAAGAATTGGTTTGTTTGAATAGCCAACTTAGGCCAAAAGCCTAAGTTAGATGTGTAGAAAGAAAGGAGAATGGAAAGCGAAGTGTAAAGTGAAGAAAGAAAAGTGAAACTCAACTTTGAAGTTTGTTACAAAAAGAAGGAACACTCTTATAAAAAAAAGTGAGAAAAAGTTTGAAAATTGAAATGAAAAAGAAAGTGTGATTAAATAAAAGGGGTGTCAAATAAATTGAGTGTAAAATTGAGCTTTGAGTCTCCAAGTTATTAAAAATGAAAAGAACTTGAGAAGAGGTGAGGATGAGTACAACAATGCTTTGAAAAGGTGAAGTTACTAAGCCAACTTGACAATACCTTTATCCTTAGCCCCATTACAAGCTTGAAAATACCCTTGAGATATTTCATAAACTTGGTTGTGTGATGGATGGAAAATATGAACAAACATTGGGATGAAGCTTGCATATAATTCTCTTTCAGTGCTGCAAAGGTTAATCGGGGGTTAAGGATAAGGGTCAGAAAAACATACACCTATAGACCGACCAAATTGCGTGGTGAAATTCTCTAGTTGGACGACCACTTACTTAGGAGATACCTAACTTACCAACCTTGCATGTTAATACTAGGAAAGAGTTACTATTATTAGGATAACTACGTTAAGAACTTGTGGGGAACACATGTGCCTTAGTTTCATCTCATATTGATATTACAAACTTTGGATCCTCCTTACTTGTTACTTGTTGTTGCAATTCAATAAACTATTACTTTATTTACAAATCCCTCTTTTACGGAAGTAAACCTGACTGAAAGTACAAATAACTATAAATTAGCCTAAGTCGAGACCATATTCCTCGTGGGATTGATCATAACCTCAGTTAGATTCAACAACTATTGATACTTCTTTAGGGAGGTGTAATTTGGGTGTATCATATGCCACAATTATGAATAGGAGGCTAAAAAGTATTTAGGAAACTTCACTTATTTCATTATTCTAAATTTGTGCCATAAAGTGTATCTCTATGAAGATCCTTCTCCTAAATCTTGTCCAACGCTTTTCAGGATATGGCCTCTCAAAGAGCTTATGCGAGAAGGAATGTGGGTAACGACAATGTGGAGCTCGAACTTCCTCAAGTTCTAGTTGACCCTTTGATGTAGCAAGTGACTCATGCTGAATTCCAAGCCATTTTCAAGTGTTGGCTCAAGATATGACGGCCCAACCAAATAAAGAAGCCAATTCACCCATGGATGAAAATGTGGGTACAACAACGATAAAGATAATCGACTTCACTAGGATTAATCCTCTAGAGTTCCATGGTTCCAAGGTTGATGAGGATCCTCAATATTTAATCACGAGGTGTATAAGATAGTGGGAATTATTAGATTATGTATGGTGTAAAAGGCGGAGTTGCCCACTTATCGATTCAAAGGTGTTGCTCAAGTTTTTGTTTGAACAATGGAAAAGTGAGAGAGCTATTGATTGAAGTCCTCTTTATTTGGAGAAATTCAAAGGAGATTTTCTTAATTTTTTCTTTCTATTTGAAATGAGAGAAGAAAAAGTTCTTAAGTTCATTAATCTCTATCAAGGAAATATGAGTGTGAAGTAGTATGCTTTGATATTTACTCAATTGACTAACTATGCTCCAACAATGGTTACCGACTCTAGGGCAATGATGAGTAAGTGTGTATTGGTGTATCTGAATTCATCTTCAAAGAGTGTCGTACTGCCACATTTATTAAGGGGATGGATATCTCTAATTTGATGATACATAACCAACAAATTAAGGATGAAAATCTCAAGCAAAAGAGTCCAAGAGGGAAATGACGGCTGATGATGACTTTTCTCATTCTAGGTCCGATGGACATGGATGTCCTCAATTCTAGCAAAAGTTTTCCAGTCAAAGTTCTTCTAATGCACTGAATCCTAAGATCAAAGTTAGAGTGTCTAACCCTAAGCCTCAAGGAAATTGTGGAAACAAATCTTCTATTCCCACTTGTCAAAAGTGTGGTAAGAGTCTCTCAGGAAGATGCTTATATGGAACATATGGTTTCTTTGGTTGAAGAAAGAGTGGCCCCAAGGTAAAGAATTGTCCATTGCAAACTGATAAGGTTAAGGATGGTAGGGAAGCTCAGCCTAGTTTTGGGTGCTCCTCGTCAAAGTAGGTTCTATGCTCTTTAGTATCGACATGATCGTGAGGGTTCTCCTGATATGGTGATTTGATATGTTAATAGTGTTTCATTTTAATGTGTATGCCTTACTTGATTTGGGTGCTACCCTATCGTTTGTTACTCTTTATGTGACCATGATGTTTAATGTTGGTCTTGAAATCTTTTCTAATCCCTTTCATGTGTCTACTCTCTGTGATGATGTTGTTGTGGCTAAGAGAGTTTATAGGAATTTTCCTATTTACGTATGTTGATCTTGTAGAGCTTCATATGTTAGATTGTGATGTTATTCTTGGGATGGACGGGCTTCATGCATGTTATGCTTCCATAGATTGTAAGACCCAATTGGCCACATTCATGGTTCTCAACAAACCTATCATGCCATGGGCAGGGGGAAATTATGTCCTCAATTGTCAGTTTATAACTTGCCAAAAGAATAGAAAGATGATCTCTAAGTGGTTCAATTATCAACATATTCAGGTTAGGGATAAAGATTCTGAAACTCCTTCACTTGAGTTAGTTCAGATTGTAAATGAGTTTCTAGAAGTATTTCTCGATGATCTTCCATGTATTTCACCTAGAATGGAAATGTATTTTTGTACCGAACTTCTCCCAAATACGTAGATTATCTCTATTCCTCCTTATCGTATGACCCTGATAGAACTTAAGGAGCTAAAGGATAAATTTAAGGACTTGTTGGATAAGGGTTTCATCTGACAGAGCATCTCATCATGGGGTTCTCTAGTTTTGTTTTTTCAAAAGAAAGAGGGTTCTCTCCCAATGTGTATCGACAATTGGAAATTTAACAAAGTTACCATTAAGAAGAAGTATCTTATTTCAAGGATAGAAGATTTGTTTGATCAACTCCAAAGAAGGTGACTTGAATTGTTGAAGGATTATAACATACGTTTACTATATAATCTTGGAAAGACAAAAGTGGTGGTGGATGATCTTAGTCGATTATCGATGGGAAGTGTAGCTCATGTGGAAGATAACAACAAATAGTTGGTTCGTGATGTTGAAAGACTGGCCCGATTGGGTGTTTGCTTGGTTGATTCTAATGAATGTGGTGTAGTTGTTCATAATGGTTCTGAATCATCTTTTATATTGGATATGAAGGCTAAGCAAGATCCTGATCTGGTACTAGTAGATTTAAAGAAGTAGGTTTCAAAAAAATCCAAAGACGATTTCTCCCTAAGGAGATTCTATATTTCGATATTCATGAAAATTATGTGTTCCAAATGTTAACTAGTTGAGGAACTAGATACTGACAGAATCTTATCACGCTCGATATTTTATTCTCTCAAGAGCCACCAAGATGTACCATGATTTACTGGAAGTCTATTAGTGGAATGGAATGAAAAAGGATATTGTAAAATTTATTGATAAATGTGCGTACTTTCAACAAGTGAATGTTGAGCATAAAAAATAGTGTGGTTTTGTTCAAGACATTAGCATTCCTACATGGAAATGGGAAGATTTGAAGATGGCCTTCATTATGGGTTTATCTCGCACCTGTCGACAGTTTGATTCATTTTGGGTTTATTGTAGACCGAATGATAAAATCGGCCCACTTCCTTCCTGTCAAGACTTCATTTTCATTAGAAGATTACACCAAGCTTTATATTCGGGATATGGTAAGGTTTCATTGAGTTCCTTTGTCCTTTATCTTCGATCTTGGCACTTAGTTCACATCTCAGTTTTGGAAGTAATTTCAGAAAGTTCTTGGTACTTAAGTGAAACTTAGCATTGCTTTTCATCCTCAGACCGAAGGACAAGTTTAACATACCATTCATACTCTAGAGGATATGTGTCACCACCTGAGACTACCCCCTAGATATGACATGGCGTACTTGACCCCGAAGGGGTCTCATACAAGCCCTTAGCATACATCATGGCATATGTCATAGAATAAAAGTGGAAAATTTAAAACATTTTCTTCAACAATCGAAGTCACTTTTATAAAATAGAAATGAGTCTAAACATTGTCTCATTGGCCAGCTAATACAATCGAATACTTAGACATATAGTGCATACAACCCTTACATAGTTCTAAAATGAATCTATAAAGAAACTACTAAACCATCTACTAAGTAAGATGTTTGTCCCCGAACTTGAGGACTCATCAACTATCTTGGAGGATCACATATTCCCAAGCCTGAACTAATAGATCCCATCTCCATGAACCAACATCCTACATTTGAAGAAAACATAAAAATATGGGTTAGCACAAGAAGGTACTAAGTATGGTAGCTATGAATAAAAACATTTGAAACATGCTTGAAAGGGGACATTTCAGTTGAAACCCATGCAATGCACTTTTGAACATCATTCTTGAAAGGGTTGGAGAACATACGTCATAAACAACTCACATATAGTTCATCAAAGCACAAGGATAACAACATACCATAAACATGGTTTCCAATCATAGTCATAATGCACATATCATCTATTACAATGCATAGTACTCATGCATAGCCAAATATCAAGATCATAACATCATAGTAGAACAACAACATAAGTAACCCTAAGCTCTACTTGTGCTCCATAGTCCTATCTACACTAAGTATAATTCTAGGCTAACAAGCTCATACATATAACTCATTGGTCTCGTGTAAGCTAATATACATAATCAAGAGACATTCCTAATCACTTAACTCATGTCAAGTAATGTAGATCATAACACATAACCAAATGGAACATGCATCAACTCATAAGTCATCATATAGAAAAGGGAACCAAACCATGATTACTCTTGATGACTACTCATCATACATAAGTGGCATCCCATACAACCCCTCACTCAAAGTAGGTCCTCTTAAGAAGTCAATGGTCATAGTTCATGCATCATGTTCATAGTTCATTTATCATAGTCATAGTATATGCATATAGGACAAACACACTCTAGATCCTCTCAAGGTCTACTCATCGTATGTGAGTGGCATCCCATACTACCCCTCACTCAATTGCCTTGAGAACCCATGGCATATAACTCAATTACTTGTTCTTGTGCATGTCTTATTTCTTGTCATGCCTTATTACTTGTACTTGTCATGTAGGGAAATAGGACCGTAACCGACATAGACCATTTGAGCTACATGGAATCCGCTGTCATGAACCCACACCAAAAAGGGGTGTTTCACTTGCCTCAGGTGAAACAAACATGTTTAGCTTATAGGTGGATCCACTAGTTAAGAACCTATATGGGCACATAGTTAAGCGGATAGGGAGATTGCTACTAGAAGAACCCGAACTCTGATGCCAATGGGTTTCCATCTCAATACTATCCACTCGGTACTAAGCCTAATTCCCTTTAGATAGTCTTGTTAAGACTTTACTTGTATTCATGTTTGTGGAAGAATGCATAGCACTCAAACCACCATGTATCATGGTAGCTCATGGATTCATTAGGTGAGAATAGTCCTTCAACCTTAGAAGCATTATCGTGTAGGTAAACCTTTTACCTCATGTTCATGGTGTTAATAAGAACAACCCTTTCATTAACACAACAAGACTATCATAGTATTTCCAAATCATGCATATTCATAACATGGCATTCATAGTCGTAATATCATGGTCATGTACATTTCATGCATAATAGTGAGTAAAGATGCATGTGAGAATTAGTCTTTCAATTGACACCATAGGTACATCATATTCATGTTTATTCAGGGAGTGTGCGCGTGTGTGCGTGTGTGTCTCACAATGGCACAACAACAACGACATTATCATCATAGACACTTCCCTTCTAAAATGGGTCACAACATGTACACCATATCCCAACTCATGCACGATTCACATATATTACATTTAAGGATTCTAGACCATAGAAATTACACATCTAACATTAATACAATAGACATGGATCCATTCATCATTCAAGTAGATCATTCATGGCATGTAGAGAATCATATATTCATATTAGGGGGATATGTGGGTAGGGTCCTTCCACAATGGCACCACATAATATTCAACATGCATAACACCACAATGATCATAACATATCATTCGTATTCATAACGTATCATGCCTTATTTATGGTTGTAGGGAAGAGAGACCTTATCTCAACACTACAATACATATTTACAAGTAAGCACCTCCACCATAAGTGGATCAATCTATTCATACAAGAGATACATGATAAGTAAACTCATCCACTACAAGTGGGTCAACAACTCATATAATATAACTTCATCATAACATACCTTCATAGACTGTCCTTCAAAGCCAAGAGTCAAGATCAAGTCTATCCTCTTAGATTTGGCAATTTAGGTAGAAGAACATCATAAACCAACAATATAACCAATATGATCATAATCAAGTTAGTATAGGTCTACAAGATCCATCATGATCAATTCATGTCTAGGTGATCTAATCTAAGGCAATTAAACAAGACGATCATTCATCATAGAATATCACATCTGACCCCTCAACTTGCCTCTTTATGAGATAAACCTAGATCATGTCAATTTCATCTTAGATTCATAGGTTAATCAAGAATACATGTAGAATTATACTTAAATCATGCAATTACATTATAATCAACTTCTAATCACATTCATATTGTAGAGAAAAGCCATAGCTAGGGTTAGGGGAAAACTAATGGATTCTTTGGAATTCAAGTTAAAATCATCTTAATTCAGTAATATAATCCATAACAAACATAAATCAATCCTTTAGAACAACTTTGAAAGAAATCCATGGGGTTGAGTTGAAATCCCTAGCTTTTGAAGATTTCTTGAATTGAATTGAAAGATTTTGAGAGGGCTCCATGGGTGATAGCTACCCATGGATGAAAACCACCATACCTTAAGTGTAGAAACCCACTAAAATCCTAATAGAAAGCCTCCATATTCAATCCCCTAGGTTGGTTTCTTCTTTGGTCTTAAATGGTGTTCTTGGAGAGATGAATTTGGGAGGGAATGGGAATTGGGTTTTGATTTGGGTCTTTAGTCGTAGTGAATTAATGAATTAGTTTAGGGTCCTATAATTTTATATAAGTCATTAATTAACCACCTAACCGAACTCCCTTAACCCCCACTTAATTAACTAATTGAAACACTAAATCTCAACTTAACTGAAAAGCTGTAAAAAACAGTCCAAGCTACGGCTAGCCTTCCATGGACGGTAGATCAATCTACTGGCCGTGGTTGGCTTTCGTGGTTTGGGACTGTGGCTCTAAATGTTGCAGGCTCCAATAAAAACTAATTATGGACCTACTCCCCTCATCCACAGACCTTGGTCTGGTCTACGGGGCGTGGAAGGCATCCGTAGGTCACCACTTAGTGACCAATCCTAGTTTTCTAGGCAGCCTTGGCGGACTGTTTTGGGGTCCTCCTCAAGGACCCCTCGAGTGGTCTTTGGGGAGTCGTACCAAGATGTTTAACCCCTAAACATGTCCATGTAAGTATAAGAGCCACTTATAAAAGTTTTCACCCTCAAAAAACACTCTAAACTTCAACGACAAGATCCCTTCAACTCACTAGTACAAATGACTAGTTTCCGGACGTTATAGTCGTTTCTTGACGTTTGACTTCCAATCTCCTCAAAATAACTTCAAAATACATTTTCATCATTTAAACAAGTTTCCAACTATAAACTAACATGTGTGACTCTAGTTCAACCTTCTAGATTTATTCAAGCCTTATCTTGGTCTTACTAGATTTTACGGGGTGCTACAATATCCCCTCCTTGGGAACATTCGTCCCCGAATGACACTTAAAACATCTTAATGAATCAAAGACTCATAACCAGCAGCCCAACAAGCATGTAATCATCAAAGTGATGTACAATCTCAAAGACACATCACACACAATGAGCATCATTTAAAAAAAAGAGGAACTTTAACTCCAATCCAACATAGTCAAGGCAAATATAAGGAAGTAGGAACTACATCTATTAATCCATATGCATGACATTATCATGTTTAGTTATGCTTAAGTAGGAACTACCTTCTTCTAGTCATAACATGCTCATATGTCATCATAAAGCTCATATGCAAGTTCTCATTTTCAATAACATTTATTTAAAGAGGAATTTCTTAATTCCAATCTAAAACATGCTCATAAGTAATCTCATATATAGTCACAAGTCATGTCACGTATATTTAGAGTTCACATATCTTCTTATCATAATGACACCCCCCCCCCCCATAACCCTTCAACAAGTCCACTTGAGATGCACATATGAATTCCCATACCCCCACATGTGCCAAGCAACTCATCAAAGATTCATGAGTTTAGTTCCACTTACATACCACATACATATCTCTTAATCATGGTTCATGTTCATAAATCTTGTCTTCACAAAATACAATAGATCACTCCTAATCAATGCACTATAACATGAGGAAAGCAATTCACACAAACTCATCTTTATTCAAAACACAAATCTTTATGGAAATGCATAAACCTCATTAATTCACATAAACATGGGAGGAACTACCTCCTCCACTTTCTAAGCAAGTTTAACACCATATAAGGAGCTAACATACTATTTCATAAGAACACACCTACGCATGTTTATTAATTCATATCATGAAGTAAATTATGCAATATTACCCACAATGCACAACTTAGGAGAGAATCTCCATCTCAAACATGCTTCATACAACACGAGAAAATAGGGACTACCTCTACAAACTCATTATGCATGTAGCTTAGACATATTTCATTTCATTGGAGGAATTTCCTTCTCCAACTTAAATCATGCTTATCATATCATCTTAAGCCAATTATGCAATTTCTTCTTAAAAGCACTTTTAGGCAATTTCAACCATACACCTCATGAATTAGGCTATTCACTCTAAATGCATGTATACATGTGGAACATAAGACAAGAAAACTCATTTTATCATAAAACATGAATTCTCAAGAACATACATATCATTTGGAAATAATGAGATCATATAAATCACACATGACTCCTAAATATAACATAAGCCCAACTAGGAACTCTTTGTCTCGCGCTAGAATAGGAATGGAAGAAAGAGATGAGGATGTCGGGATTTCAACTAGTCATGCTTTCTAAGCACACCATCCCCTCCTTAGGAGGAAGCCCTCACTACAACCCTCACGAAAACTTCTTTCAAGCACTCCTAAAGACATGACCAAACTCACATTTTGCGATCCTTGCAAAAGTCTATGGTCTTCAACATCTAGCAATACCACCCTCACAAGACACGACAAGTACTAGATCTTTAAAAATGAAGCATTTGTACTAGATTGCCATCTTACTCAAAAGGTGATAACTAATACACATTCAAGAGTCCCATATTCTTCTAACCATCCGGGCCCTATCAATAATAAAAACACACCATGTATGCAACCCATCCATACTAAGAGTCACATCAAGGTCTAACATGCCAAGTACCCCCAAGTCAACAAGAGTATTTATATGGAACAAGGTAAATGGATTTTACATAAACCCTCTTTACTAATTTAAAACCATTAACCGGGGTAAAATCCGAAAAAGGTTCTATTAACTCATCCGGAGGACTCTAAGTCTCATAACCTCACAAGGCATCATACTAGATAAGGTAATACTGGAACACAACATAGCAGTTACTCTCGTATGAAATTACCAACATATCGGTATCTCTATCCAAAAAGTCTTCCAAGTCAACCTTAGTATCATCCCTTTCTAAGGCCTTTACTAGGATATCACTCAAGGTCTCACATGAGTCTAGCACTCCAGATCTAAGTTTCTCAAACTCAATCTACCTCATAAGGTGAGAATCCAAGCAAACCTTATTATCTAGGCACATTATCCTTCACATAGGAGACAAACTTACACAAGATCTCTTAAACATCACTTCCTTTAATTCTAAGGTCGGAGCAAGTCATCCCTCAAGCCTTTATACTCATCATTCATATGATTCTAAACCAAGGTGAATGAAACTTCTACCCCTTTTTAAGAGGAATCTACTCACCTCACACATCCTAGGTATTTCCAAAGCACCTATATCACAACATTCTTTCAACATACTACAACAACTCATCATGACTTTCTATCAATCATCATACAAACCCCTAAGGAAATCCATCTATGCCAAAGGACTTCATCCATATCCATCATATCAAGTCTTACCAAGTCATGTTATCATCTCTGCCATCACCTCTAACCTTTTCTCCCTCAATCATAGAAGCATTTACCCTCTCAAGTAGTCAGATCTAGAAAACCACCGAACAAGGGATAAGAGAGAGATCTTATAGAGATAGGCTTTATGGCACCAATCAAGAGTAATGAAGAAGTGGAATCTTACGCATCTTATATCCTCTCATTCATAAGTGTGGCACACTTCACAATTATGAACAAGACTCTACTCGATGTGGCCTATAAGACATGAACCTAAACTATCCGAAAAACTTATACTCTGATACCAAGTTTATCTTGACCCGATACTACCCCCTAGACGTGAAATGGTGTACTTAACCCAGAAAGGGTCTCATACAAGCCCTTAGCATACATCATTGCATATGGCATCGAATAAAATTAGAAAATTTAAAACTTTTTCTTCAACAATCGAAGTCACTTTTATAAAATAGAAAGGAGTCTAAACATTGTCTCATTGGCCATCTAATATAAT
Organism: Solanum gracilifrons; assembly: GCA_029582605.1. Taxonomy (NCBI): domain Eukaryota; kingdom Viridiplantae; phylum Streptophyta; class Magnoliopsida; order Solanales; family Solanaceae; genus Solanum; species Solanum gracilifrons. The sequence continues at coordinate 22,909 of JAJOOH010002376.1, forward strand.
CGAATACTTAGACATATATGGATAGAACCCTTACATAATTCTAAAATGAAACTATAAAGAAACTACTAAGACATCTGCTAAGTAAGATGTTTGTCCCCGAACTTGAGAACTCATCAACTAGCTTGGAGAATCACCTATTCCCAAGCTTGAAACAATAGATCCCATCTCCATGAACCAACCCCCTACATTTGTAGAAAACATAGAAATATGGGTTAGCACAAGAAGATACTAAGTATGGTAGCTATGCATAAAAACATTTGAAACATGCTTGAAAGGGGACATTTTAGTTGAAACCCATGCAATGCACTTTTGAACATCATTCTTGAAAGGGTTGGAGAACATAAGTCATAAACAACTCACATATAGTTCATCAAAGCACAAGGATAACAACATACCATAAACGTAGTCTCCAATCAAGTCATAATGCACATATCATCTATTACAAGACATAGTACTCATGCATAGACAGATATCAAGATCATAACATCATAGTAGACCAACAATATAAGTAACCCTAAGCTTTACTTGTGCTATGCATAGATAGGGTCCATAGTCCTACCTACACTAAGTATAACTTCTAGGCCACCAAGATCATACCTATAACTCATTAGTCTTATGTAAGCTAATACACATAATCAAGAGACATTCCTAATCACTTAACTCATGTCAAGTAATGTAGATCATAACATATAACCAAATGGAACATGCATCCACTCATAAGTCATCATATAGAAAAGGGAACCAAACCATGATTATTCTTGAAGACTACTCACCACACATGACTGGCATCCCATACTACCCCTCACTCAAAGTAGGTCCTCTTAAGAAGTCAATGGTCATAATTCATGCATCATGTTCATAGTTCACATATCATAGTCGTAGAATATGCATATAGGAGAAACACACTATAGATCCTCTCAAAGTCTACTCATCATATTTGAGTGGCATCCCATACTATCCCTCACTCAAAGTCACACCCCTTGAGAACCCATGGTATATAACTGAATTATTTGTTCTTGTTCATGTCTTAGATCTTGTCATGTCTTATTACTTGTACTTGTCATGTAGGGAAATAGGACCGTAACCGACATAGACCATGTGAGCAACACGAAATCCGGTGTCATGAATGCACACCAAAAAGAGGTGTTTCACTTAGTTAAGGTGAAACGAACATGTTTATTTTCTAGGTGGACCCACTAGCTATGAACCTATGTGGGCACATTGTTAGGGGGATAGGGAAATTGGTACTAGAATAACCCAGACTCTGACACCAACGGGTTTCCATTTCAATACTATCTACTCAATGCTAAGCCTAATTCCCTTTAGTTAGTCTTGTTAAGCATTTACTTGTATTCTTGTTTGTGGAAGAATGCATAGCACTCAAACCACCTTGTACCATGGTAGCTCATGGATTCATTAGGTAAGAATAGTCTTTCAACCTTAGAATCATTATCACGTAGGTAAACCTTTTACCTCATGTTCATGGTGTTAATAAGAACAACCATTCAATTAACACAGTAAGACTATCATAGTATTTCCATATCATGCATATTCATAACATGGCATTCATAGTCGTAATAACATGGTCATGTACATTTCATGCATAATGGTCATATTCACACAAAATTTCTCAACCAATTAAGATTTCAGAATCAAATCAACTCTCACGCTCACAAAGATGAATACTTGCATGACTCCACCCATAGGCTTGCCCTTATTTTCCAATCAACCTTCTTTTCAGCTTACTCAAGATCATGAAGGTCTTTTTAAGGCATGTAATGGGGATGAGTGTAAAGGTATGAAATTTTTGTTTATTGGCTTTTACCTTCATGAAGTATGGTTTAAAAATCAATGTTTCTCATTCTCCTTCACTTTCAAATATGTTCACAATCCACCCCATTATTCAACTAAGCGTGTCTCAACGGATATCCCATTTATTTGGCTTCTTTCACACACTTTATTTCACAACACTTCTTTTTCATTCATTTTTAATTTCAAACTTTTTCTTTTCTCTCTTAGATTTTTTTATATGGAGGGGTTCCATCTGTTTGAAAACAATCCATCAAGGGGGATTTTTTTTTTCTACATTTCTTGACTTGCCTCCTTTTTCACCTCACCCCAACTTAGGCTTTTGGTCTAAGTTGACTATTCAATCAAACCAATACTTCATGAAGATTATGGGTAATGGCATAAAGAGGTCAAAGTTATTCAAGTTCACACTTCTCACAAAGTGGCCACAAAGAGGTATATTAACAATTCGGTTCACTCTTCAAAACTTTTGCCTAAGATCATTTAAATCGCTTGCTTCAATCAATCAATCGGACTAAAGAGGGAAATTCTAGGTGTCATTGAGCACAATATTCAAGAGAACCTCACCAAACAAGGCATTCACTACAATTATCAAACAAGACTCCACACTTTCTAGCTAGCGTGCAAAGTTCATCACAAGAGACTTAATCGACAATCGGCTAGTCACAACGAGATGCTAAAAATTCACACATACCTATATAACTCAGTTTGCCTCATCGTAGCTACACATTCATGTCGTTCAATTAAGAGCACTATTTAAGTCATCGGCATTGACCACAATCGACACTCAAATGTGCAAGGGAACAACCACAATCACACACAAAAGAGGTGTCAAAATTTTTAAAATTTGTCAAAACCATTTAAACATTAAAAATAATGGACCACAATGTCTCAACAACCAATATATATATATATATAAACATCAATAGACTCATATATTCACAATACCAAAACCAAAACAAACGATGTTCACAAAAACAACCCAATAGCAGGTAGGTATGAAAATACCTCAACCCCCAACAAAAAATAAGTTGTTGTCCTCAAATGTAAATAAAAAAAGAAACAGTCTAAAAGTAACAAAGAAGGAGGCAAAAGATCATCCTGCCAGGCTAGGCTTGGGGTGAAGTCTGCATATCGGCAACTCCCTCCGCCCAGTGTATCATCATCTTTGGCTTCACTGGAGCCCACCATATAAGTCTCCCAGAGCGATGCTTGCCTTGCTGTCTCGAACAAAACATCCTCCAACTATTCCAAATCCTCATACGCAGTCTCCTCTTGAACACCTAACTGCTCATCATCTGTCTTCGCCTCGGACTCAACATCAACATCATCAGCTCTAATCTCATCTCTGCTCGTAGTATCCGGAGGGATCTCAGACCTGGCCGGAACATCAGCACTCGGCATCTCAGGAATCTCCATAGTACTAAAGAGCATGGATAAATCAGTGGACTTTAGCTCTTCCATATGTCTACACAACCCAACAATATCGTCCTTCAAGGTAGTCAGTTGTATACCCTGATTCCTCTCACACTCTTCAACTCGCACCATAAGGGCGTCTAATGCTAACTTGTGGCCCTTAATCAAGTTTCAATTCTCTCTAATCTTAGCCCTAATGGGGGTTAAGGAAACAACAATATCCCGCTCTATCAACCCAGGCACAACTACCTCTACCCGGGAGGCACACACATCAGCAAATTTGGCCAAATCACCATCTTGTAAAGCATGGCCTGGGTGATAGGGGGTCTGGAGGCGGCAACATCAATAGCAGAACTAGTGGGAGGGGGTCAGAAGTACTATTAGAATCAGAAATAGAAAGTCCTGATGTACTTGAGGGCCCACTGGCCTGAGGAAGCATGATTGCCTCTGTCGGCAACATATCAACGTCGACCTCCGGGGATGTATCCACCGGTGCTGCCCTCCTCATGTCAGCATCATCTCGCATGTACTCGGCATCAATACGCCGAATGTCAGTAGAAGATGTGGGGTTCACCTCTACATCCGTCTTTTCCACTCCTCTCTAGGAACACAGGGCGTTTGTATAGCTTAGTGATCAACACCAGAAATAGGAGTGAGGTCTTGCTCTTGTTTGGCCCTTATGGAAATCTCTTGCTCGATCAACTACCCCAGGTTCAACCTTTTTCTATCTATAATCGACCCCATACATGAAGTTTTTGGATGGCGGAGGATGGATTCATTATGAGAGGGCATGATGATGCTGATGATGAATCCGAACCAATATGGATCAGCTATGTTCAGATCCTTCTTCTCTAGTATATAACCTAACGAAAGGCTGTGATCAAACCCACATGAAGAGGTAACGTATAAAATTTAATTAGGAAGTTAATATGTGATTCTAATCGGTTATAGAAGTAGACATTATCGAAATCTCGCTAGATAAGTAGGAAATGAGTTGGCATTCACTCTCTCAAGCTGAACCCATAAAAACCCACACACTACAATCATCAATCGATAACCATGGTTTTAGAACTTCTCTCTCGAGCAAGCCCAAAATACTAAGCTATAATTGTATTTGCAACTAAATTTCATAAATTACTACTCAGCTATCGATCAAACCCACATTAAAGAAACATTTAAATCATTAAACAACAATACCCATAAGATAATTAAGCAAATAATCACAAGATCACACCCCGAGAATTGAGGTTTTAGCCAAGCATCATAAAAAGATAGAAACAATTACCAACTATATTAGCCATGAGTTGGGCAATAGTTTTCAAGTCTCTACAATGCTCCAAATTGAATTAATTCAAAAACCCACTTGCAATTTCTCCAAACCAAGTATCAAAAGCTTCAAAGTCTACAATGGAAACTGAAAAACTCAGAGAAAACTAAAGCTCTAAAAACTTTTAGAATTTAGACTTTTCTCTCTACTTTGTAAATTTCAATTTATAGTTTCTTAAATTTTGGCCTTTAAGGCCATTAGGCGAAGTAAGTTGGATGTCCCTAACCTGGTCGGTGATCCGCCATTCACTCCAATCCATCACCAGTTTGCAATGGCTATTGATCCTCAAGGTTTTGTGACTTTAGGCGGTCAAGGTTGATGTCGCCAAGTCATTCGGCGGTCCGCCGACTGCCCATTTTAGTAGCCAAGTAGGTTCTTACCCAGGGCTGGCATGCTGGAACTTTAGGCCAGTGATCTTGGCGATCACCATAATTGCCTTCCTTCAACTCCCTCGGCATTTTAGCTCATTTTTGCCCAATAATGTCCTTGCCTTGCTCCTTAGCATTCGTTGCTGCAAATCAAAACTTTAACATCAGTTTAGAGCATAAATTAGGCATTTGAGGACACTTAAACCATGAAAACAAAGCCCTAAATGAGTCAAAATCTCGTACTCATTAGACCTACAGGTATCCAGGACGAGCTATAGGAAGTTTGACGGGTCGTAGGAGTGATCCATAAGGTTGATACAAAGATTTCACTTAGGACCTCATATCTACGTAAGGTTTTGACGGATCGCTATTGGTTCTACCATTCATAGGGTTGTCTCGTAGAAATGTCCTTGTCTTGGTGCAATTTTAGACAAAAAAGTAGGATTCTATGAATAGGTCTATGTGGGATAGAAAATTTGACGGACAATAGGAATCCATACAGAAAATTCGTAGGAAATAAGGGAAAATTTGGGTTTTTAAAGTTGATTCTATGGTTAACTGGTACGGATAATAAGAATTCATACAGACTGTTGGTCACAACCGTAGGACTATCCGACAGTTATTTTAAAGGGTATTTGGTTCTTTTCTTATACATATAATATCTATACTATATCATTTTGACTCTTATTTCAAGACCTATAACTACCCTTCTAACCCAAAAAGCTTCCCAATTCTCTCATTCAACCAAACCCCAAATCCCATCCACATTCATCCCATCCAATTTTCTCTCAAGGTCAAGAAGAAGGCTAGGGTTTCCAAGAATTAAATATCCAATTCATCCATTTATTTTTGAGCTTTGATACTGAAGGTGTGTAGGGCTTCATCAATTGATTCCATTCACCTATAGATCTCCAAGGTTTCTCAATTCTTCAAGTCAAATTTCAATCAAATTGATTAAGTTTTCATTCAACTTGGCATGAGTTCTTACTGTGTTGATTCATTTGTTTCATTTTGATTGTATTATAAATTTTTTCACTCAACTACATGAGTACAAATTGTTTTCACATGAACCCATGCATTGATCATGATATTTTACTATGAACCCTAAATATATGAATTTATTAAGAAGATTGAATTTATGAAAGATATTTTCATGAAGTATGCCATGATTTATGAAAAGGAATGTTTTATGATCTATGCTTATTTAAGATGAGCATCAATAAAATTGTGAAAGGATTTTTTCACATATTGAGGAATCATGGTTTGGGGAAAAGTTTTCTAACATATCCTTTTCTCAAGATTTAATGAGCTATTCTATGTTGTTTAATCTTGGATTAGGATTGGAATTGTGCTTTTCTATGTATGAGAAATACATTTATGAAAGTGACTATTCCATTGAGATTTAACTTAGCACCGAGAGAACTTTGAGGTGGAGGGTGAAATAGGGTAGTCTTTAGTAGTAACCTCTAGTTTAAAACTACGTACCCCCGTAGGATTGCCTTAAATTACCTAGCTAGTGGATCCACATATGGTATATTCTATGATATGTAGTTCAGCCTTGGCAAGTAGACTCTCCCTTCTCGATGTGGGAGTTACATTGTAGGTTAAAGCTAATATCCCGCAAAACAAACTAAGTTGTCCTTAAAGATTTTATGAAGCATTTCTTATGATTTTAAGATGCATTGACCATGCTCATGATTTATGTTGTTTTCTTTAAAGGTTTTACTATGCTTAGCTTGGTCATGCATATCATGTTTTTGATTATGCTTCCTTATGATCACGTTTCATGATTTCATGCATATCTTGATTCTTAGAACATTCCATGTACTAATGCATTATTGTGCCAACATTGTTTAATAATGTAGGGTGTGCCACTTCATCTCCTTCCACTCGTGGCTAGTTGGTGGTCACTTGAAGTTCGTAAGTTGGTGAGTCCTCATGTTCCAAGGACCATGTTGAATTTATTTATTTTCTTATGTTTTATTTTGTCAGACATTGTACGTGGTGTATGGGTTACATCCTGATCACTTGGTTAGATAGAATAAAATGGCTTGTAAAGACTACGGTAGATTCCACTTTAATGTCAGACTCTTTTATTCATATGAGAATCTTGACTTTTGTTTATTATATTGTATATATGTATGTCAAGTGGTTTGTGTAGGGCCTCTCGGGATCTTAGATGCCAAGTCACATCTAGAGTTTATTTTGGATGGAGAAAACCATAGACGTGACATGGTGAATAAGACCCTAAAAGATCCTAAACAAGACACTTGACATAAGCATGTCACATTAAAATACAGTCTAAGAGATATAGTCAATTTAAGTCTCAAATCGTCGAACGACACAAACGATACCAACATAGTACACAAGGGATACATAGAATCTTACAAAGTCTGACACAAGCCTTTATAACATCATAAAAATTATTGGGACGTAACTTATATACCACATACAAGTCTGAACCTAAAATGACAATAAAACTAATAAAGTGTTTATGGTGTTGCCCTAGAACCATGAGGACTAACCAATCCAAGTAATCAAGTTGCGCAATCCCGATCTGAGCACGTCTATGAAGAGAAGTGCCAGACACTAAATTATAAGACTATAAAGGCACATGTATGCATTAGTTCATTGACTATACTAAGTATGGGAAAATGCATAAAAACATAGGCATAGTGATGAGTTTGTGATTTTGACTCATTTGAGGCCTTTTTAGTTTAACAATTAGCATCCTCAATGCCTTTTTTGTCCATATCTAATGATTTATTGTGTTTTGTAGCTACAAAGGCTCAGGGATAAGACAATGATGAAATCACACAGAAAGAGGCTAAAACATGGAAAAAGAGCAAAATCTTGACATTGATGCTTAGAGAGAGGCACTTGGTGACTCGTCGAGGGTGCCAGACCTTGCTTAAAATGATAGGGTCTTTGACTAAAATGCTCAAGGTAGGTTGATGAGAAAATGGACTAATCGATGACTCACCGAACTCAATCTGCAAGATGACATGTGTTCACCAAAACTGACACAATGATTGGTTTAAATTAAAGATGAAAATGGCGAGTTTGGCTGATATCAGCAACCCGCCAAATGTTAACGGTGAACTACATCAATCTCGCCAACTAAGGCTCAAACACATGAAGCTCGGAGCCAAGGAAATGCATGAAGAAGATCATGTCAATGACCCACTGATTGAGTTAGTGAACCCTCCTAACATCTCCAGTCGGGTTATTTATTGTTGTTTAGGCTAATTTTTGGGGAAATATGAAAAGTCGAAAGGCAAGAGAAAAATTATATTTTACTCATACTATTGGATCTAAAACTTTTTTGAGTAGAGTATAATATAAATTTTTATTTTTTAGAGTGAAAACTAAGCTTGTAACCCATAATTTTTGGGATTCTCAAAAGTGGTATTCTAAATTGAAGTTGCAAATCAACAATATGATGGCTGAAAGTGTTTTTGGTATTCTTTCTTAATTTTTATCATGATTGGCAAAGAACCTTACTCATGGGTGTGTAAATGGAGATGGATTTTGATTAATTTTGTGTGATAATGCGTATTGCTCTGATTTACTTTGAGTTCGATGGATTTGATTTGATTATCATGTGTTTAAATTATTAATTGAGGTTGAAAATTCATTATACTTTGGATCATCATATATCAGTTTAGAGATAATATATGAAGTGGATAATTGATTTGGTGCTTGCATATCAGTTTGAAATTCCTTATTTGCTTGAGAACGAAATTTGGGGTTTCACCTCTAAATGATAGTTTTTCTCAAGAGAGAAGATTTATATAACGGTATTGAGTTGATTAGTTGATTACACATGGGAATCTCTGAGAGGAATTCTTGTCATAAGCATATTATGATTGAGAAATGTAATTCATTTTTAGATTCACTCAGCCCGTCATTATGCAATAAAGATTTTTGAGCAATCACATTGACCCACCTTTTGAAATCTATTCCCACTTCCGCACACTCCTAGATTATCACTTCGGTTGCTTGTTGATGTTTACATAATCAAGACACAACTTCCAATACAAGTGTCTACGATCGTACAATAGTTTAGTAATCCAACCAAGGGTTGGGATCGTTCCGAAGAGAGTGGTTTTGAGAATTAATAGAAAAATAAAACTTAGTTCTAACTAGTTGTAGCTAAAGACATTATCGATTAAAAACATTTTAAATTAAAGGGGGACACAAAAGTGTCAATTAACAATGGGGGGTTTTGTCACAAGTAAGGTAAAAACAACAAAATAAACAAGGGTTTCTAAGTAATGAGAGGGAATAATTGGGATGTGATGGCAATACAAGTTAAGCTAGATTAATGGGTACATGATTTGGATAGAAGATTCATAGAGTAATTGTGACTAGGCTAGACTTTAAGGGGGATAAGATCTCTCTCAAGCAACTTACCCCGTTTCAAATGTGTTTCTCTCGGACACCAACTTGCTGCATGAAGACCAACCTATGCCTTAACCCACTTACTCTCTCAAGCTGAGTGTGTGGACATGGGACTAGGGTTCACTCTCTCGAGCTGAACCTCATGTCGACCCACTCACAATGGCCATCAATCTAGTTGTTTTAGTTTTACGACCTCTCTATCGAGCAACCCAAAAACACATAAATAAACTTGTATTTGCAACTACAAATTCATTCAATTCATCCACAACCATTAAACGAAATCACATTTAAACTACAAATAGACTATCATCAAACAAGACCAAACAATTATCTTAACCCATATTCGCTAAATCACACCCCAAGAATTGGGGGTTTTAGCCACACATCAGGAGATAGAAATTTATACCTAAATGACCTTGCATTCAAATGGGTATGAAGATTTAAGTCTTGTTACAGGCCAAGAGTTAATAATCCAAAAGACCTAAGTACAAATCCTTGGAGATGAAACCTGTTTTTCTTCAAGTCTTGAAAACCCTCTCAAACTCAGAGCAAAAAGACTATAAAGTACTATTCTATATGAAAATTATAATAATTGTTCCACACTAAAACTACAACTCTAACTAGTATTTATAGTTTTCACATATTTGTGCTGCAGCGGATCATTTGGCGTCGTTAGTCGAAGTCTCCGATCAACTCGACGATTCGCCCTTTAGTGTAGTGCATCGCCGTCTTGCACTAGCCTTCAGCATCGTCGTACTCTGGGTCATTGGGAAAAATGGTACTACTTCTCGAAACTTCTCGGCGATGCACCGACTGCTCCTTACCTCCGCCGACTTGATCCTTTTCTTTAGGGATCAGCACACTGGAACAAAAGGCAAAGTAAGACCTTTCGACTACTCACCAAGTGGACTCGGAAAACCTTAGGCCTTCATTTCTTCGTTCTTCTCAGGCTTTTCATTCCTTTTTACGACGTAGTGTCCATGATTCCTTCAAACATCAAATACCTTAAACTTAAGAGATTTCATCAGATATTGAGATAAAATAAGCGTTTGAGGACACAATTTCTATTAAAATATAACCCTAAATGAGTCCAATCTATGGACTCATCAACAACCCCAACTTAAACTTTTGCTTGTCTCAAGCAAAGTCAAGTTCAGCCATTCAAAAAGGGTGTCTCGAACGGTGCTACAGAAGACTCAATCATGAATGCACATAACAAGACTCAATTTAAATGTGCACTTAAAGATTCAAGTTGTAACTCACCAATATCGACGAATCTCATGCTCACAATACTTGTTTCTAATGCAAGTTCCAGCTCAACTATAGTGTTCAAATGCCCTCACACAAATAATGATTCCATATTCACACAATGATTTCACCCTTAAAATCTTCCGAATAAGGTGCAACACTCACACTCACAAAGAAGAACATACTGCATATTTTCACCCATAGGTTTGCTCGTATTTTCCAATCAAAATTTGTTTAAGCTCACTCAAGATCAACAAGGTCTTTTCAAGGCTTTTAATGGGGCTGAGTGCAATGGTATGGTAATTTAGGCTCAGTGACTTTCATCCTCGTGAAATGTAGTGCTCACAACACTTCCTTTCCTTTTCATTCATCTTTCTCTTTAGTGCTCATAAGTCATCATATTATTCACTTTCCATGGATTGTTTGGGAACCCCATCTCTTTAGTACTTTATTCCACAACTTTCTTTTTCATTCTTTTTCTTTTCCTTTCTCTTCTCTTTTTTTTTTTTATATGGATGGGTTCCATTTTTCTCAACATCATGTGTTAAAGAAGGCTTTCCTTGCGCTTTTCACCATTGTCTATTCACCTAACCACAACTTCATGAGGATTAGGGGTGATGGATAAAGAAAGGTCAAGTTTTCATCAAGTTTCTTCCAAAGAATGGTAAGGCTCAAAGGGTGTTCAAGAGAGAATCACACACTCACAAAGTAGGTTGCAAAAGAGGTATATGTCAAATTGTCTCCCACTCGTAGAAGTTGCCTAAGATCAGATTAAGAGATAGCATCACTCAATTGACCGAACCAACATGGCAAATTCTAGGATCTATCATGCATAGTTCACAGGTAAGCGTATCACACTAGGCATTGACACTATGAGTCAAACAAGACTCCATAGTTTCACTAGTGTGCAATGATCATCACAAGAGACTCAATTAGATACTAGGCTGGTCAAAACGAGATGCAAATAGTTCACATATTGTCTATGCAACTTCATTTGGCCTCATAGTAGCTGTCATTCATGTTCGTTCGATTGAGAGCACTATTCAAGTCATCTGTATTGATCGGAACTGAGACTCAAATTTTTCAAAAGAACAACCGCATTCAACACACAAGAGGTGGCAAAAATTTTCGAACCGATCAAAATTATTTTGCAATTTAAAATAAAAGGAGTTATAATTTATAAGCTCAAACATTCACATAAAAATAGTATTTAACACAGTATTAAACAGAACAACCCAAATATAAACAAAATACAAACATAAAATATCACACACAGGTGGGCCTCACCCCACTACAAATAAAAGCAATTTGTCCTCAAATGCAAATAAAAAAATATCCAGAATGTAAATTAAAGGAAGACAAAAAGGGAGGTAAATAAGGGATCCTGTCTAAGCAGTATCTTCATCTGTCTGGTCCTCATTGCATGATGTAGTACTCTGAATATGGGCATCGGTGCCCAAAGTTACCTCAGGGGGAACAACGGTACCAGATTCACCAAGGTCTGCAGAGTATGTGTTTGCCAGAAAGATATGCACTGCTCTGCAAAATCCCCTGGCCCATGATGGAATATTAGGGTCCAGGGTAATTGTCTTCCTGGCAGAAGTGGGCCTTTTGCCCTTGCCTTTCCCAGTAGTTGTGGTCAGTTTCGTAGCTTTGTCTTTCGACGTAGTTGTCTCTTCATTTATCTCACTCCCTTTTGACTTCTCTTGGGCTGGTTTTATTCTTTCCACAACTTTTGATTTAGTCATGCCTGCAAAGTCTTGAAGAGAAGTTAGAAAAACTAAAACAAAAGCAAAGCAGAACTTATGTAGACAAACTCGCCAAATCATATGGCGAATCACCGAATTTCTTGGGCGAGCTAGATCAGTATAGCCAAAGGAATTAGCTAAAAACTGTAGCCAGAAGGCGAAAGAGGAACATCTTTAGCGGGTCGCCGATAGTTTTCGGCGAACCAGGACAGGTTCACCAAAAGTTTCAGTGTATAAAGGTTCAGGGGTTCATATAAAGAGTGAAAGATAAGACATTCGGTGAGTAGCCAAACGCTTTCTGCGACATCAAGCATCTCGCCGAAAGTTACAAAATTAATCATCAAATATAGCATGAAATCAAAATCGAGATGGGGACATTAGGCGAACCACCGAGTGGTTTGGCGAGATCAACCCAGCTGGCCAAACGGCTCAGCGTGCCTATTTTGAACCCAACTTCTCGAATTCAACCCAACAACTCCCGAAAACACAGTCAAAACATGCACCAGTACAATTAAGGTAGGACACATAACACCCAAACACAACCCCACGAATTTTAATCCAGTTCAAGGTATGAAATTACAGGAATTCAACAGCCACAACTACCTGAGCAAGGATATCGAATTAAATCATGAATGTAAACAATCTAATCCTCTCAGGGAGGAGTAGAACACTTCAGCCAGATCATGCTATTGCAAATGAGTATAGATTTTGATAAAATAAACTCGGGGCATAGAAAATCAACCCTTGGTGTCGACAAAGAGAAGATTGAAACACTAGGCAGCAATGTAATCCAACCTCGAGCACAAATCAACACTAATAATACTCTACAAATGCAAAAAATATACAAACTAGAGTGCAAGTGTGAGTCTGGGAAGATAAAAAGTGAGGGGAAAATAACTGATCCTTCAACTTTTTAAACCTTTTACCTGCGAAGCCGTCAAGTTTTCGCACATTCAGTGACATTATTCAGGATCGCTGAACCACTTAACCTTTCACCAATGAGCCACTTGCTTCGCGAAATTTTTCAAAGCCTCTAGTTACTTTGGAAATCCAAACGGCAGCCTTAGTCGGGATCACTGACATGGTCGGCGATTTGCCAATAATTTTCTGTGCTCGCTGAGTTTTACAAAATCCAACGTAAATTGATCTTGAGTCTAACGACGTTCTGCTTCGGGTCACCGAACCTTTTGCCAATATGGACTTTTTAACACTTCCCTCATTTCAACCTACGAAATCAACACACCATTATTTTACATAATAAATGAAAGCAACTAAAACCTTGGGTTGCCTCCCAAGAAGTTCCTTAGTTATAGTCGTTGCACAACTTCTCCGCTCAGTTTTGATTTGTGAGAAAGAGATGGGACATCACATGACCCAATTGAGTCTCCAACCATTGGATAGATATGAATTGGTAGGAAAATATCTCATTTAGCCGTATAATGTTCTCCTTGATCTCATTTAACATTTTTTTGTGACCTTCTACTTTACTGAGCATGAGTGAGAGTATCTTCTCTATTTTTCCGTCCTCACTTCCATTGGGTTTCATACGCTCGTGAGGTGAATCATACTGGTCCTTTGTTTTAGCCGGTGCTTCCAATTCCATAATCGTCTTGGTCACTAAATCTAATTGAGTAACCAACATGGCCAGAGAATGGTCTTTCTCAACCTCCATGTTAGTCGTTGCCATGTGATCAAGGAGTTGGGTGGCTACTGCAAAGGGTAGTCGTGAGAGCCCCCCAGGTACTATTTGGTCTGCCATGCTTTTATTCTCCGAGCCAAGACTTTTGTAAAAGCAATCTAGCAGCACACTTTCTGAGATCCCATGAGGTGGGCATTTCAGGAAGAGTGCCTTAAATCTCAGCCACAATTTATGGATGGGATCTCCCTCGACTCGTCTAAAACTCAGGATTTTATCCCTAAGAGACACCATCCTTAAAAGAGAGAGATCTAGTTGTTCACCATTGCTACCAGACTTTGGATTCCTACTTAAAACAGTAACACAACGGGAAACAAAATCAAAAATAAAATAAAATTAGTAGACTACAACTAAGAAGAAATCTACTAATTTGAAACTTCTCAAATAACACCACTCCCTGGCAGCGCTGCCATTTTTATGTTTGCGTAATCAAGACATAACTTATGATGCAAGTGCTACGATAGTACATTATTTTAGTAACCCAACCGAGGGTTGGGATCATTCACAAGAGAGTAGTTTTGAGAATTAATAGAAAAATAAAACTTAGTTCTAACTAGCCGTAGCTAAAGACATTACCGATTAAAAACTTTGTTAATTAAAGGGAGACTAAGTTAAAAACTTTGTAAACTTTGTTATTTGACACAAATGTGTCAATTAACAATGGGTTTTTTTATCACAAGTAAGGTAAAAACAACAAAATAAACAAGGGTTTCTAAGTAATAAGAGGGAATCATTGGGATGTGACGGGAATACGGGTTAAGCTATATTATTAGGTATATGCTTTTGATAGAACATTCATAGAGTAATTGTGACTTGGCTAGACTTTAAGGAGGATAAGCTCTCTCTCGAGTAACTTATCCTGTTTCAAATGCGTTCCTCTCGGACACCTATCCGCCGCATTAAGACCAGCCTATTCCTTAACCCACTTACTCTCTAGAGCTGAGTGTGTGGACATGGGACTAGGGTTCACTCTCTCGAGCTGAACCTCATGTCGACCCACTCACAATGGCCATCAATCTAGTGGTCTTAGTTTTACGACCTCTCTCTCGAGCAACCCAAAAACACATAAATAAACTTGTATTTGCAACTACAAATTCATTCAATTCATCCACAACCACTAAACAAAATCACATTTAAACTACAAATATACTATCAGCAAACAAGACCGAACAATTATCTTAACCCATATTCGCTAGATCACATCCCAAGAATTGGGGTTTTTAGCCACACATCAAGCGATAGAAATTTATACCTAAATGACCTTGCATTCAAATGGGTATGAAGATTTAAGTCTTGTTACAGGCCAAGAGTTAATAATACAAAAGACCCAACTCCAAATGCTTAGAGATGAAACCCTGTTTTTCTTCAAGTTTTGAAACCCCTCTCAAACTCAGAGCAAAAACACTATAAAGTACTATTCTATTTGAAAATTATAATATTTTTTCCACACTAAAACTACAACTCTAACTTGTATTTATAGTTTTCACATATTTGTGCTGCAGCGGATCATTTGGCGTTGTTAGTCGAAATCTCCGATCAACTCGGAAATTCGCCCTTTTGTGTAGTGCATCGCCTTCTTGCACCAGCCTTCAGCATCATCGTACTCTGCTTTATTGGAAAAAATGGTACTGCTTCGTGAAAGTTCTCAGTGATGCGCCGACTGCTCCTTATCTCCATCGACTTGATCCTTTCCTTTAGGGATTAGCACACTGGAACAAAAGGCGAAGTAAGACCTTTCAACGACTCGCCAAGTGGACTCAGCGATCCTCAGGCCTTTATTTCTTTGTTCTTCTAAGCCTTTTCATTTCTTTTTGCGACGTAGTGTCCATGCTTTCCTTCAAACATCAAATACCTAAAACTAAAGAGTTTTCATCATATATTGAGATAAAATAAGAGTTTGAGGACACCATTTCTATTAAAATATAACCCTAAATGAGTCCAATTTATGGACTCATCTCTTTTTAATCTCTTGCTTAAGCTTAATTTGTCGAAGTTGGTTACCAAACAATCTTAATTTGATAATTGGAATTTATACCACGCTTGTTGTCATTTACTCACAATAAATTGGGACACAAATTGACTTTATAATTGAATTCTTTCACATACCACTCCTTGTTGGATTTAATCCTTACCTCATACTTAGGAAATTATATCGTTACCAATGAGTGGTACTTAGAGTTCTTTTAGTAAAGTATTTTGTGAACTAATTCAGTGTGGTAGACCATTCTTATTATTTGGTTCATTGGCTTTCGCTTTACTCGTGACGACATGAGTGTCATTGGGAACAATGATGATAGCCAACATGGATTGAATAATGATATAGGAACTTTAGATGATGTGAATTTTAATGACATAGAAATTATGGTAGCCATCTAGTTATCCCAAATGTGGAAAATGCTATATTTCATATAACGGGAACCATGTTTCAATTGCTCCAAAGGAAGGGAATATTTTATGGGGTCTAATTTGTGAGAATCCCCATGATCACATTCGCTACTTTGTGGATGTATGTTGTTAATTTTCTTTCAAGAATATCACTCAAGAATCCATTTGATTAAGGCGTATTCCCTTCTTTCTAATAAGTGAGTCTTCAAAAGGATTTCCTGAATTACTAAGGGAGTCGATCACTAGTTGGGAAGAGTTAAGTGAGGTGTTCTTTGAGAGGTTCTTTCCACCTTCGAGAATGGAAAAGCACAGTGATAACATAATTTTTTTTAAGAGAATTGAAGGTGAACCTAGACATGAGACATGGTTAAGGTTTGAAAGAGTAAGTGCTACAATGCCCTAATCACGAGTTGTTGAATAAAGTGTTGTTTCAATATTTTAACCGGATCCTTGCTATTGTGAAGAAAGAGATAGTTGATCAACTCATTTGAGGTGGAATCATGAGAGAGTCATTTGAATTTTCTCCAGATTTTCTTGATGAGATGACAAAAATGAAACATGCATGGCACACAAGGGAAGATCAAGTGTCTCACATCAATCTGCGTTTAACAAAAGAGGAACTAGAAAAGAACAAAGAGCGTGATGAGAACATGACTAAAATGATGATCCAACTTGATTTGTTGTCAAATCAAGTCATGGGGGTGGATTCAAGTTAGTGAATGAAGTTGGTGCTGGTAGTGGGTTGATCCCGGAGGATGCAAAATTTGAAGCCATGTATTAGGAAGAAGTCCAATTCCTAAGCAACCAAATTGGGGGTTCTCCTCGAGCTACCCATGGTCGGGTGGGAATCAAGGTTGGAATAATGACAGATATAATGAGTGAAGAGATCATGAAAGAGATTGGTGTGATAGAAGCACAAAATAGAGGGAGTTTGAAAGTGACTAATATAGATATGTACTCCTCCCCCTTGATCTCCCTAAACCAAAATAACAAGTGGATACAAAAAAAATTTGGATCGAAGATATGTCGGCAAGAGTCTTAAACAAAATTGAGGGGTCCAACAAGGTCTTCAAAGAATTGAAGACTGATTTCTCCATGTTGCCTCAAATTGTGAGTTCTCATTCGGTGTCAATTAAGCAGCTTTAGGCTAAGATATGACAAAATTCAAATCATTTGAACCCGAGGCCAAGAAGAAGCTTATTGAATGACAATGTTGCCAACCCGAAGAATGATGTTTGAAAGAATGACCACGACCTGCCACGACCTGCCACGACCTGCCACGACATGAAATAAGTCTCTTCTTAGGAGGATACCTATGTTTTAAATGTTTTTCAATAAAGTGTGTTGAAGTGCGAGGAGAAAGTAAGGTTCCCAACTTGAAGTCAATTTTGGGAACGAGAATTACCCAAATGGTGATGCACCAAGTGGTCTCTAGACTTATACTCTTCCTAAACTTTCTATACTTGGTCTCCAATAATTTGAGTGTCCCATCCTTTGATTTTGTTTACGTGGAGTGCACTTTTGCAGATTGAATCAATCCCAAAGCTCTTGCCACTATTGCATTAGCTTACCTGATTTCAAGGCTGGTTCTCAATTTAAGTCATTGTTTCTTCTGACATTGTTTGATTAATAAACCATTGTTTGGTGATTATGATAATATCATGTGTTGTACAATCCAGATATGTTTGAATGATAAATTGTTTGTTACTCATAGTTAATATGTACCAATTTATGCCCATAGTGTTGAAATTGTTTATTGTTGGTCATTGGTTTAAAATTAATTACTGTAATTAGTTGGTCTTGTGTGTAGTTAGTGTAGGTGAAGTATGATTAGCTCACAGTCTGCAAATAGGCTTGAATTCGTCAATTGGTCGATATCTTGTTGAAATGGAGGGGAGGGGAGGGAGTTTGAGTAACCGAGGTGGAACTAAGTTGTTGGTAGCTTTACAATATGATTGGGGGTTGGTTGTTCCTTTATTTTTTTCTTAATTTTAAAATTTGGTGATGGACTGAAAATTGCATGTTCAACGAGCTCCATCGACCTCGCCAAGGTGATTTGACGACTCACCCACTAAACCCTTGATTTCCCTTTGGTTAAGAATTTTATGTCTGGTGAGATTTCTTCACCTCGTTGGACCAACTCGATGAGTTGCTAACGCTCAAATGTACTCTTCAAAACTAATTAAAGAGACCCCGGTCATTATCAATAAAAATACTCAACTAAGAGTTGGGGTCGAATCCCAGAAAGAATGATATATCGTAGAAAATTCTATGAAGAAATTTATATTGTAAAATAGTTCATTTTTAGTATTAAAAATAAGTGGATGGATGATTCCACAAATTTAATAAAAGTATTTAGTTATCAATGGTCACAATTAAACTAGAATTTCGGAATATTTAAGAAGTAACAAGCAATATAGGGGTGCGGGGATTGGCAATCGATGTCACATAGGGGTAAGTGTGTTACTCTATAGTGATTAACATTCATAGCATTCTAGGTCATCTTTGGTGAAGCTAATCTTCTTTCGATCTAATAGCATCCTTGCATAGAATCTCCATTAGGTATCATCTATATGCTATACTAAACAACCCAATACCTTACTCTATTACATATTTCGATACAGAAATAAGGAAAATAGATCCGACCCATCACCTCTCTTTTCAAGCAAGTTACAGACATCAAACCTAAATTGCTAGTGTCAGGCTAATTACCCACTCCAATAAATCTCGTTTAAGCATCAACCGAAGATCAAAAGTAGGAATTTAGTTGGCAACATTAACCCATAAGTTAAGCCCATGCTAATAAGCCCAAATTCATATATGAACAACAACAAAACAAAGCATAATACAATACCTTCTAAATTAAATCAACAACCAACCCCATAATTGAACCCTTAGTCTTGGGATTTTAGCCACCCATCACAAAAAAAAAATTATGCCTTTCATGAAAGCAACCATGGGTAACATAAAATTAAGCAAATATAAGCGAACCCACTTTGGATTCAACTTCAATTTTCGATTTAAAGAACAAAGTTGAAAACCCCAAAAACTAGAAAGTGTTCTTCACAAGATATAATGTTTTTCTCTCCAAAATACTTAGAACTTCCTCACCAATTTCGAACCTCTTTTTTTCTCTCCTTTGAGCTATTTAAAGTTTCCCAAAATTTGGTCCAAAACTCAGTACGCTACCCATTAGGCATCATTAGTTAGGCCCGCCGATCACACTGGGAGAATCGTTGATTGCTCTCCAGCTCACCTATTCCTGCTCTAGGCTTCAAGTGTTTGAACCTCATTCAGTGAGCTTGTTTGTGTCAACCTTTCACATTCGGCATATCGCACAGTACAACCATAGTTTGCCTTTCGAGCCTTCAATTTTTTCCCCTCTACTGTCACCTTTGGTGATTGTAAACCTATTTGCCCTATCTCATTTGGTGAGTCATCTATCCATATGGAGTTCTCTGACATGCCTCAATAAATACAAGTGTCGTGCACTACAACATTGGGTGATGTCATGCTCACTAGGCGATCTGCGTTTCTTGTTAGGCGATCATCAAATGTATAGTTTGCACTTTTTTTTACATTTCTGGACATTCTTTAAAAGATTAATCCTTGGATTGTCCTTTAGCCTTCATAGATACAAATCATAAAAATATCATTAGAATAGGACATAATTAGGCATTGAGGACACTAATTTTTAAGCTAAATAGGCCTTAAACAAGTGCAAATTTAATACTCATCAACGCCCCCAACTTAAACTTTTGTTTGTCCTCAAGTAAAGAAAGAACACAATTCAATAAGGGTGCCTACAACACTATTCAGTGAGATCTAACATATAAGTGCCATTACAAGTCTACTATCAACAACATGATACACTCAATAGTGATAAAAAAAAAAAGCTTCAATGCTGACTAGCCAATTTCAACGCAAGCTCAAGCTCAATATAGCTTTTTTCTAATGCAAGACCATGTTTCAACAAATGCATTCAAGTTCCCTCGCATCAAGAAAGACTACATGCTATCAAAAATAAAATCAACAAAGAATTAAGGAATCAATGCAACTCTCACTCTATCAAAAGAGAAATACATGCAAGCTTCATCCCATAGGTTTGCCCATATTTTCCAATCATTACACAACCTAGTTCATGCAAGATCTCAAGGGTCTTTTAGGCTTGTAATAGGAGTGAGGGTTAAGGTATGGTCAATTTGGATCATTGTCATCACCTTTTCAAAGTGCTGTTGCAATCATCTATTCACGACCATGGGTACCCCCTAGATGTAACAAGGCACATAGAACCACAAAAGGCACCATGTAAGCCACTTAGCATATCATAACATAAGCATAGAACAATAAAGATTAAAAATGCATTTCAAGTCCAAAATATTCATAAAAGAAAAGCGGAAGTCTTGACTTGTCTCAATTTAGCCATCTATTACTAAAGTCGAAATAAAAAGGGCCATAGTCCATACAACATAGTCCAAAAAGGAAATGCAAATAAAGAAATTACTAAGTGAAAACATCCGTCCTCGAATCATGAGGACTTACCAACAAGCTAGGAGAAATGATCAAATCAAAGCTTTAGCCACAATGACGACCACCTTGAGAACCAGACCCTACACTTGAGAAAAATATGAGTTAGTACAAAAATGCACTAAGTTTGATAGCCATGCATAAAAACATTGAAAACATTCTAAATAGGACATTTTAATTAGATGCATGCAATTTACTAAATTAAAACATCATTTTGAAGATAGTGGGAAAGCATAAGTCAAAAACATAATGAACTCATAGATCATCATATCATAAGAGTAACATATCATAAATACCCTCAAAGCATACTTGTGCAATGCATGAATAAGATCCCATAATCTCACACATACTAAGTAAAGCCTCTTGAGTACTATAATTCATAATTCCTATTCTTGTTCATACTATTGTCATCATGGGGAATAAGCCTTGACTAACATAGACCATGTGAGCTTACCATGGAATTAGGTGTCTACCCCACACCGAAAAGGGGTTGTCCTACTTGCCTAATGTAGAACCATATTCATAGCTTAGGTGGATCCACTAGCTAAATAACCTATGAGGGAACATAGTTCATGGGATAAGGAGATTGCTACTGGAAACCCAGACTCAACTAAGGTAGAAGGTTTTCATCTCATGAGATACATACTTTGGGAACCCAGACTCAACTAAGGTAGAAGGAATCCATTTGGAAAGCCGGACTCAACTTGTGTAAAAGCTTTCATTAGGAAGCCGGACTCAACTAACATACAAGCTTCTATCTCATATTCATATCCACTCGGTGCTAAGCATTAATTCCCACGGATTACATATTAAGTCTTGACTTAAGTTCATATTCATGGAAGAATGTGTTGAAACTCAATCGAACATAATTCATACTATAGCTCAAAGATTCAATAGGTGAGAATAGCCTTTCAACCTTAGAATCATCATATTGTGAGAAAACCTTTCACATCATATCATAATCATACATAAGTGTGTATATGAGAATAACCTTCCAACAACACAACAACTAGATAATAATCATATTCACTTTACTCTCAAAGTGTTCTTAAAGCATATACTAAACTTCATAAATCATGTATAATTCTCGTACTTTTCCCTTGAAGGATCAAAGATCATATTCCATCAACACATCTAGATTTACTATATTAGACATGGATAATAACATAATTCAAGTAACCCAACTATCACAAGCATAATCTCATATCATTCTTCTATAATCAACAAACCCACATCACAATATCATATTTGAGTAATATCAGGGTTTCAATGGTTCTTGGGGATTTCAACATAAAAAACATAATAAATCATCAATTAAATCATAATATAAACTAATTCAAGCATTAGAATCGTTTTTGAAAGGAACCCATAACTTGGAGACAAACCCGAGCTTTTGGGGAATTTCTATCTTTGAAATTGGGGTTTCGAAGGGACTCCATGGATGAAAGATATACATGGATGAAGGACTACCATACCTTACCAATGTAATCCAATGAAATTGAGAAGAAAACATTGCCCCTTGAACCCTGGCTCCAACTTCCTTCTTCTTCTTCTTTTTCTTATTCTTTGAAGTTCTAGAGAGAGAATTTTTGAAGAGGAGATGAGCTTTGGGAAATATTTGGGTTTTTGAAAAATATGACTTATTTTAGGTGAATTTGACTTAAAAATGACTTATATAGTGACCCTAAACTTACCCAAAATGACTTCACTTTTATTGGACTTAAATCGGAATTTCACAAAACACCCCTCACTTAAAGTGAGCTGCCAGGGACCATGTGGGGCTCCACAAGCCGTGGTCATTACCACGAGTCATGGTCCCCTTCGTGAACTTGTGACAGTAGCTAGGCAACAAGTGCCTTTAGCCCACAAGCCCAAGGAACCTTCACGAGGGGCTCCACGAACCGTGGTGCATGCCTCGAGCCTTGGTCCCTCTCGTGGGACTTGAGGCAATGGATAAGCAACTTCTCTCAACCCTCACACCACTAAATCCCTCCCATGAGTCTTCCCACGAGCCGTGGTCTTCACCACGAGCCGTGAAGTGGATCTTGAAGAGGAGCAAATTTTGGGTAGATTTTGGAGAGGCTACTGCCTAGCTCTCCATCGGAGCATGGTGGCCACCAGGGGTCGTGAAGACTCTCGTGGTCATGGGGCAGTGCCTTGGAAAGGCTTGGGTAGCCTTGACCCTTGGCCCTTTGCCCTTTGCCCTTGGCCATTGGTCCTTTTCCCTTGTCCCTAGGCCACCTCTATGACTCTAACCCTCAAATGTAGCTCTAGTTTAGCCTACTAGTATTTGGGATGTTACATATCTTCACCTCTTCTCATGTTGTTTTCATTTTTTTCCATTTGAGAACTCAAAATTTGACTTTTCACTCACTTTATTCGGAATCCCCTTTATTTTAGTAATTTCTCTTTTTCATTTCCACTTTTCAAGAAAATTCATCACAATGATTCCTTTTTTTTATAAAATGGGGTTCCTTGTTTTTGTAACAAACTTTAAAGTTGAGTCGCATTTCATCTTTCTTTTCCCTTTACTTGGCTTTTGTTCTTCTTTGCCTAAGTTGGCCATTCAAACCTAGCAATGCTTCAAAAAGGATTTAGGATGAGAATGTGGGGACAATTTAACTTAAGAGGTTTTGGTTTAGGCTCAAATGGGTTCAAAATGGATGCACACCCTCACAAGGTAGACACAAAGGATATGGAAATTTCGGTCCCCTCTTAGAATTTTTCCCAAGATAACACCTTACATTTCTAAGGTTTAGAAAATTAGACTAACAAGGCAGATTCCAGGATTTAACACACATGCTTTCAAATGAGACCTCACCACACATGGCACTTGGAAATACACTCATTTTGCACCGCCCAAAAAGATGAAGTGTATGTGCGATGTTCATTGCAAGCCATATATCAAAATTCAGCTAGTCAAAAAAAGATTCAAAGAGATCGGTCAGAAGTGCAACCATATAGATTTTATTCTTTCAACACCAACACTATATATCATGCTCATCATGAGTACTATTCAATAAATTTATATTGAACACAATGGATCCTCGAATTATTATCAATGAAAAATCAAGAATTTTACGATTTTCAAAACTCACGGAGTAGTTACAAAATTGAGAAACAACAAAAGAGGCAACAAGAGATAAACCAAACCAAATGAAACACTTTAGTATAAAAAAATTTATTATACTACAATCATCCAAAATTGAAAAATAAAAAAAATACAAAGAAAAATTAGTTAGTGGCACAAAGGCCCTCACCCCACCAAAAATAATAGTAGTGTCCTCAATAGAAAAGTAATAAGCACTAAAGGAAGAGTAAAAATGTCTCCCTGACTGGCTTAGCCTGTAGAGTGCTATCAACTTGAGGAGTCCCTAAAGGTGTAGCATCATCTGAGACATCAGTTCCCGGTTATAGTAACACATGTGCTAGCAATGTGGTATCAACAAGGGCATTAGTGCCCGACATATCACTAGGAGGAATGGAGGAGTCCAAAGAGACTCCATCGATGCCGACCGTGGAGGTATCCCGGAAGGATCTGTCCAATGTAGTCTAGACAATCATCTCCTCAATGTACTAAAACTATATGAGCGTCTACACAATACCACCTCATCCTTGTCTCTCCTCACCTCATCCTCATTGGTCTCCTTGGCCAACTCATTGTCATCCCTCTTATCCTCATCGACAAAATCCTTAATAACAACTATATCACCATCATCTATCTCAGGTTGCACACTCGAAGGTGGATAACTATTGGGCATCATCGATTGGATGGAGGTTGGAACATTAGGTAAGAGAACATCGCCTATTGCATCAATATGTCAGTAGACCTCAGTTAGTATATATCTACTCGCACGATAGCAAGCTTACCTCTCATGGTTTATAGTACATGATGAGTCTAGGATTTTGACTCATTTAAGGCTTGATATTCATAGTTTTAATGTTTTCGTTTCCTATCTTATGCTCTAAATTGATACTTATGTGTTGATTTGAATCTAGGAAGACAAAAGAGCAAGGCAAAGACATTACCGGGCAAAAAAGAGTAGAAAGATTGAACCAGTTGAAGAAAATAAAGGATGAGAATCGCCAAGTTACAATGTGTCAGCCCTTAGACAAAGGCTACTCAGCGATGGAACGTACCCTTCGGCAACTCGCTGATTGGATCGGCAAAGGAGTCTCAGCCCACCTAACTTTACAGAACAATTCATGAAGATGCAAGCAAAAATGACGGTGAGAAAGGAAAATTGTTGGATCACCAATCGAGTCGGCGAGCCCGACCTTGATCGCCTACAATCACAGTACATAAAGGTTGAAGAATCAAGCTAAAAAGGTGATGGAGAAGAGAATTTGGCGCGTCGCCGACCTCGACTTATATCGCCGAATGACCCTGATGGAAAAAATCTGGGAACATATGAATTGATTTTTAAAATAAGAAATCAGGATCTTGACATTGTTAGACTCAAGGTTTTTTATCCAAACATTGTTTTTCTATGTTTTTTTACTAAAATTTGAAGTTGGGTGTTGATTCTAAGTTGATTTCAAGAATTTTAAAGACAGGAATTTCGCTACTAATCTTATGGAGAATATATTTGATAATATGTTTCTGCTTTTTACAATGCGCGGCTGAAACCTTCACTCTTGGGGTGTGTGATTATGTGATTAATTTTCTCAATTAGCTTATGAGTGTTAGTAATTAATGATTTAATTGTTGTTTTGAAGTGGGTTCGATTGATAATTGAGTCTTAACTTATGAATTGTAGCTACAAATGCAGCTCTAGCCTAGTATTCTATGCTTGCTTGAGAAACAGGTTTTAGAATTAAGGTTATAAATTGATGATTGTAGTGATTGGGCTGTTGTGGATTCAGCTCGAGAGAGTGAGTCTTAATTCGATCCTACCTATCTAGCTCGAGAAAGAGTAGATAAATTGAGGTTTTGGGGTGTTTGTAATTGTGATGCTTGTTGAGGTTCAGAGAACTCGATTCATTCGTGATAGTTGATCGAGAGATTACTATTACATCTAACCCCTAGCCTATCCACTAAGATTCAATGACTTTTTGTAATTCGTAATTTCCCGTATAGAAAAATAGGAAATTAATTGATCACATCCCCAAGGATCCCTTTCTACTTGATTACTCCCATTATTTAGTAGTTGTTAATTAACAATCTTAATCTCCCCAGTTGACACTAGTTGTCAACCCCTTCAACTTACTTTAATTGTTCCGATAAATTCTATTCCTACAATCAATTAGAACACCTCTTTCACTTCGTAATTGAATTCTCTACCGTATCACTCCATGTGGGATCGACCCCAACTCTACGTTGGGTTTATACTAGATTGTGATCGCCTACACTTAGAATTGGATGAAGTGTAGTTGAGCATTATCAAAAATGACGCCGCTGCCGGGGAGTGGTGTTTAGAATTCTTTTAGTGAAGTCTAGTTGTGATCTAATCTTGTTTGTAGTTGAATTGACTTACTTTGTTTTGTGTTTGTTGTTTGTTGTTCTTGAACAGGGGACAAAATGAGTGTAAATGGAAGTAACGCTAGTCAGCTTGGGTATCAAGACGACATCGGGAACTTGAATTATGTCAATGAAACTCAATTGGGTAGTGTAGGTGCTATTAGTTTACCTCCGGTTTTGGTAAATGTGGTATTCCATGTGACTAGAACAAAGTTGCAGCTATTGCAAATGAAGGTTAGTTTAAAGTTTTAGATCATGTGCATCCCTATGAGCATATCTGAAACTTCATTGATGTGTGTGGTCCATTGGTCTTTGCGAATATCACACTAGAGTCGGTCAAACTTCGGTTGTTTCCATTCTCTCTAATGGGGGAAGCAATGAAGTGGTTGGTTGAGTTACCAAGAGAATCAATCACTTCGTGGGAGGAACTCACCGATCTATTCTATGTCAAATTGTTTCCCTCCGTCGAGGATGATGAAGCTGAGGGATCATATTCAAAACTTTAAGTGAGTAGATGTCACGACCCAGGGTACCCCTTAGACGTAACATGGCATACAAGACCCCGAGAGGCATAAAATAAGACACTTAGCTTTCATAACATAAGATAATATAAATGAGCTAAAATTTAAAATATTTTTCAACCAACATCATGGTTTTAGAACAAAAAGCGGAAGTCTATTACACTTGTCTCAAACCATCTAAAGCATTAATATCTTAGGACACAACCCATACAATAGTGTTCAAAACATAAAATTAAAGAACATTAGGAAATGGTGGCTATATCCTTGAATGTTATGAGGACTCGGCAATCTTCAAATCTTGGTCTACTAAGATCCTAGCCATGGGGATAAGAGTCAATACTGTCGGACCCTACATTTGGATAAGAAATGTAGGCAAGAGTATGCGTTAGTACAAATATGTACTAAATAGGATAGCCAACATGAACATCAGCATATGCATAAGAGATAATCAACATAAGTCGCAAGCATAATCAATGCACATAAATCATCATTACATAAGAGCAATACTTCTTGAAGTAACCTCAACTTATCCTAGTCAAGACTTGGGTCATCCACCTCTAGTCAAGCATATCATGGAAGGCAGCTCAAGAAACAATCCAAGCTTTTCATTAACCATACATTATCTAGCTTATCCTTTATAGACATGGGGAATCGCCTCTTTGCCTCACTACAAAGGAGCATGGGTAGTCACCTCTAGTCCTCATATGGATCATGGGTACTCGCCTCTAGTCCGACTCAACATATGAATCATGGGTACTCGCCTCTTGTCCACCAACATATGACATTCGCCTATTGTCATTGTATAAGGATCATGGGTATTCACCTCTTTTCCAATCATATCATAAGAACGTGGGGAGTCGCTTCTCGTTCAATTTTAAGGAATAAGGGTAATTGCCTCATATCCATCTCATTTGGAGGTCATGGGTAATCGCATCTAGCCTCATCAATTTCTTAATCATTAGCATTAGATTTATTTTAGGTGAGAGACCATTTCAACCTAGAATCATTCAATCTGAGAAAATCTTTCGCATGCATAACATAAGCAATTCATGTGGGAACTATCCCTTCCACAACAATTACATCAATAGTAAACAATTGACAACATAAGCTTTACTCTCAAAACCCTAAATCTCATACTCATTTTATATGCTCAATCTCAAGCAATTTAACATCATGATCATATCCTAAGCTTCAATCTCAAATCAATCTAATCACGATTCACTATATAGGCCTCAATTCTAATGTATCTCATCAATCCTAGATTGAACTCATTTAAACCTCCAAATTTTCATTTCATGGCATAAAATCCATTTACATCAATTTCATCCTTCTAGACATGGGTACATGTAATTTCATCCTAAAAAGATGTAACTGTATCAATTCAATCATAATCCACTCAATTGGATCAACATTCATCAATACCCACAACATTGGAAGAAAGCCTAACTCAAATTAGGGATTTCATCTTCTCAATTGGGGAAAACATAGGATCTCCATTGATGAAAAGCTATCATACCTTGATTACAAAGCCCATAAATGCTTGAGGAATGAAGACTTGACCTTGATCCTAGCTCCAACTCTTTCTTCTTCTTCAATTTCTAGAGAGAGAAATATATTGATGATATATTACTATATTCCAAAACCCAGGATGAACATATAAGAT
This sequence comes from Solanum gracilifrons, assembly GCA_029582605.1. Classification (NCBI taxonomy): domain Eukaryota; kingdom Viridiplantae; phylum Streptophyta; class Magnoliopsida; order Solanales; family Solanaceae; genus Solanum; species Solanum gracilifrons. Next base: position 51,482 of record JAJOOH010002376.1, read on the forward strand.
TATTAGAAAAGTTTATACATATTATAGAACATTCATGCATAAGCCTAAGTATGAAGAAAGTAGACATAATGAAAAATCAAATAGAATTTCTAGGAATACAAATAGATAAAAATGGAATAAAAATGCAAACACATATAGTACAAAAAATAATTAACTCAAATGAACAACTAGATACAAAAAAGAAATTACAATCATTCTTAGGACTAGTAAATCAAGTAAGAGAATA